>JAVQKG010221941.1:0-12629 GCA_036025885.1 Hypseleotris bucephala
CACTTCCACCACCTCCTCCGCCATGAGGCAGTCGGTGTTATAGCAGTTGACGCAGACGCATGGGGCGTTCCGCCGATATACATTTGCTGTTGTTTACGACAGCCTGCGTCTAGTTTATGTAGTGAATGGTTGTCTATCACACTGTATGCATTCCATGATGGTTAAAAATAACTCAAATGAAAAATGCCCAAAAATGAAGTATATACAGTATTAAAGTGGTATATTACAAGTAGGGCTAGATGAATTGTCTGGGGAGAGGGAAGTCTGGGCTCTCTGTTTCGACCACTGGTTCTATAACCCATATCAGTTGTTGTCGTTTATTATCTTATGCTACCTCTTATATTACTTCTAAACATGCTTCATTCGATTCTCACTGGGCACTGGGTCATTTTTCTACCACACAAACAAAATCTAAATGAATTCGGAAATCTTAAATTGCCCTTGGTAGATGATTGTGAAGGGCTGTTTGCTTAATATCAATCCCACCTCAGGCCCAAAGAATCCAGCCCGCTACAAGTCCTAACAGTATCATAATCGGCTACATTTTATAATTCATATTCCTTGTCTCTTGTTGTAACTGCCTGCATTAAATACCACACTAAACTTGACCCCACATATTGATTATACTATTTTTCTCTGGGTATCAGTACTGTGTAGACTCCCAGATATACACAGCGTCAAAAACACACACACAAAAAAAACTTGGTGGTACTTGGTGAACTATTGGTAACTTTTTCTAAGTTTGAAAAGATTCAACTTTTCACTGCATAGTTATAAACATTTTGTATACTATTTGGATGTTAGCATAGATGAGAGTGTGTGGGCAGACGTAGTGGCATCTGCAGAGTATACAAATTAGATGGTTCATTTTAATGCCAGTGGAAAAAAGAGTTCATTTGGGAACACTGAACAATAAAACTTAGAGCAACATTATGTAGTATCTGGACTGTTAAGTAGTGTTTCATCTTTTAATGCTAGAATATATCCTTCCCCCTAGTCCTGAATTCTGCATGGTCTATCCCTCTTTCACTATGCAAGTTAGTGTAGAGGTATGTCACACTACAAGCAGCTAATACAAATAAATAAACAAATTCAAAAAGCAAGATTAGATAAACATTTTATTGATCCTGAAACAATGAAAATGTTCAACCTTATACATGACACAAGTATATTATAAATGATATGGCTACTTGAATGAGCAAAAATGTTCCCTTTACACACAAATTACACTGATAAATTGATAATAATTGACATATTGATATGTTAAAATATGCCACTGTTTTTAAAGGAACTAATATCATTGTCATATCTTCATCCCGATATATAGGAATATTTACATTATTTCCCACCCTTACTCTCCATCTACTCAAAGCTCAAAGCTACATTTTTAGATTCTTAGTTCTTGAATGCTAAAACTACAAATAGTTGACATGATATAGTTTTTAACCAGAGATACAATATGTTCTGTATACTTTTATGTTGTCTTTTTAAATTGTAAATGTTTTGGCAACTTTCCCACTGGACCCACACAAACTGTAAAACACTTGTATTCCATGTTGGGATTACATTTTAATCCTGAACAAGAGCTGGCTCACCGCGACGCAGACATCCTCTCATGGCCGACATGTGCCTGTGTTAGAGGACTGGTAAATATTAATACAGACTGGGAAGGAGTCGACAAAAGCCTTTTCCTGGCTGACTGGGCTGCTTGTAGTTGCCAAAAAAAGAAGAAAAAAATTTGTACATGAGGCGATGCGAGACATAGAGATGATATTATGCAAGGAGCTACCCTGTGAAGGATTGTCTGAAAGGTTGAACGTGGGAAAAATTGGGCAACAATCCGTATAATTAGCTATTGAAAGTTAAAAATGGAAAAATAGGGGGGTACATCTTGTTCTCTCCGTGGCAATAACTGACAGACAGCTGAATCTAACTGGTTGGTGTTCACTGAAGTGATAAAAGCTGGGAAATCCTAAGATTATTTAAAGAGCAAAATATAAACAGCCACTGACAGCAAACACAGATTCTTGTAAAGCCTTTGACTGTGCATTATTTACAGACAGCAACAGAAAACTGGCATTGTAAATCAGGGAAACAATAATTTTCTCATTCGAGTTGATAACAGAGGACGAACCTTTTTAAAACCAAACGCACCCCGAAAAGTTCCAATTATCAGACAGAGGGGTGTATGAAAGTGTAAGAAAGAGCCCCAAAGACATGTCACAGCAGGAGGCGGGGAGACAGAAAAGGCTTTAAATGACGGAGAAATACAGTGTAAAGGATTTGAGAGAGAAGTAGCTCTGAAAAGAGGATTGAATTGCTGTTTTGTTTTTAGTGGCGTCAGAATTTGATTTCAAGCTGCGTTATTGAATTAGAGGCCACTGCTGGAAAATGTTTGATTCGCCGTGCAATATTTCTGCAGTCATGTATATATTTATTTATATGAAGCCCAATATGAATCAGTGTCTTTTGTGATTTACTTTGCGGGATTGTAACAGTTAGAGGTCCTTTTGTGAATTGTTGTTATAAACTGCTGATGCTAAGGTCAGTAAAATCCAATGCAGTACATGACAGATTATTGAAAACAAAGGCATTGAATCAGAAGTTATTAAACAAAATGCCTTATTCTATATTGAGCTCATGGCGCTGGGGCAAGCATTTCAAGCTCTAAATATGGTCCGACTGAGCCAAACCACAGCTTGTCATGCCTTGTTCTGACTGAATTATTTT
Organism: Hypseleotris bucephala; assembly: GCA_036025885.1. Taxonomy (NCBI): domain Eukaryota; kingdom Metazoa; phylum Chordata; class Actinopteri; order Gobiiformes; family Eleotridae; genus Hypseleotris; species Hypseleotris bucephala. The sequence goes on from JAVQKG010221941.1 coordinate 2,731, forward strand.
GTAAGTTGGCAGATGGCATCACACAACTGTCTGACTTACTGATGCGGAAGAAGTACTCTAAAAAGTAAAGCTACTGTTACTAAAAATATGACTCATTTAATTCAACTACTATCACTGCCCACTTTATGCGCAGACCAAAGCAGATGTTTTTAAAAATCCAGAAAAATCGAATCATTTGTTTCTTGTGTCATTCCTAACCTCTGATAAATTTATCCAAATCCATTCAGAGGTTTTGAGTAAAGTTGTTATGCGATTCTTTGCCAAAATCTAATCAAATGTTCCTCATGTCATTCCTGACCAAAGCTGGCCTTGTGCCCCAGCTTTTATTTTAGTACAACAAATCCAGCTTTACTCTTGCTTTTCAATAAATGTTAGCCACCTGTCATGTAATTTCATTGTTTACTCTTTGAATTGTTCTTGGGCTTACTACTACACACAGTAACTTCAAGTCCTGTAATAAAGACATAGACAATTTGATTTACAGAGAATCATTTGTTGAACATTGAGTGTTATCATTTACAGCTTAGCCTCACTTAGCCACAATAACTACTTAAATTGTGGTTGACTGACAAACAACCAATGACAGCTGCACAGATTCGTCCCCAGCTGTTCAAAACTAGCACCAAAGCGTATAAAACAACTAAAAATAAAGATTAAGTTCTCGCTCCATAGACAGATTTCTGGGCTGTATGAATGAGTATAGATAAAGAGCTTTGATTATGCTTGATTTAACTGCCTTAGGCCTGTCTTTGAAGCAAATAAATATTCTGTGATAGACCGACACCAGGCAGACACAGGGAGGAATATTAAGCACTTTGGCAGAGGTTAGCAGACAGGCCTTTGTACCCTCATCACATACACAGACACAAGCACTTTTACCTGCTCATATGTGGACTCACTTTACACACACCATCATGGCCTCTTTCTCCAGGCGCTAAAATCAAAGACACGTGCTGCAGCAGATAGTGGAGTTAGGGGACCGCTGTCTGCTTTGTACTGACCACGATATGTTCTTTAAAAGTCCTCTTGTGTAGCCCCAGAGACAGACCATACACAAAAACATTTACTGAGGGTTAGTCTGGGTCAATGTTATTGCATGACAGTACTGCTTATATGATGTAATGCACAATGTATTTTTTATGAAGTATTTCCGTGCCCAGGGTATCTTAGTCAATGACCTCATGATAGATGATAGGTAAGTGATTTTATTTACTATTGAATGTGAGCTTGGCGTTTTTTTGTTCTCTATGTTAGACTGTTAAGTAGAGCTGCACAACTAATTGCAAATCAATAGAAATTTTTAGTGGTCGCAATTTTGAATAATAAATGTGGAAATTTAACAGTTAATATTTTTGTCTTCTTTAAAGTGTTAATGCTTCCTGAAATGAGCTGTGAACAGAATCTTGGTTTTAAAAACAATTTTGTAAATCTAAACGCAAGTTAGATATGTTTTCAATCATGCAGCCCTACTGTTAATGTTATAATTGATCAGTAGGCTAAAGTCTTTGCAGCTGGCCTGACACAGACACCCTTTCCATTCTCTTTGTATCTCGTTACTAATGTTTAACTAATGCTAAATAATTGTGTTACTAGTCTGTATAATAAATTGTCCCCTGAAAACAAATAATCACCACTAAGTTATAGCAAGAGACTCTCTTCTGTCTATTAAATCCTCATTCATCACCGTGGAGATTGGATGTCAATATTTATGCATTCTCACACTAATATGTGATGTGATAAAGCATGTTAGACACAAATTATTCACTTTGCAGTTTGCCCGCGCCACTGTTAAAATGTTTGCGCTGGTCTCTTCTGCCACTGCTATTTCACATTTGTTGAACTTGGCTTATGTTAGATTTATTGACTTTTGGGGCTATGTGTTTGTTCAGCGCTGCATGTGGCTTGGTCTGTGATGCTTATATATAAACCAGTTCAATTTACAATCGCTTTCTTTATAGTATCTGAAAAGGCGATGTAAAAAACAGCTTGTTATATCGGACTGCATTATATGAGATGGTAAGTGGAAAATTGTCTCATGATAAACCCTGACTAACCCCGGACTAAGCTGGTTACTAACTCAAAGCTGGGTCAGATCCAAAATATTTCATATGGTCAGTTGTTATAATAAAAAGACCAAAACATTATTGAAATTCATTTATTTGGAAACAGATTTTATATTTGCTGAAACTGTAATACCGATAAATGTACACTCTATTTGCAGCCCTTTATTTCTTCACAAGCTTATATATATTGTACTGTGATTTCTTACTTGAGGAAATCATTATGAGAGCCCAGAGGATATCCAGTGTTAGTGAAAATACTCACTCACAAAGGCCATTTTTCATCCCCGGTCCCCAGGCTAATAGCTACATTCTTAATATATATTTATGCTCCCTTTTCTGGTGCAATAGGTGAGGGCCGCTCTCCCAGATGCACCATTTGAGATGATCATGTGTTTTCCCGGTACAGCCTCTCTATCTATTAACACATCATTTATTGTGTTTAATGTTTTTAAGTGAAGCTTTTATTGTAGCTCATCTATTAAAAAAGTGTGTTGAAGTGTTCTACAGTTTCAGTGTCTGTCTTTTATATCACCTATTTGTGTACGTTACTCAATTATTATTGTTTAGTTACCCTGACATTTTTCTTTACATTGTACTGCTATGTACACTACATGTATTTTATGTTAACGTTTAAAGCACTCATAGGGCTGCAACTAATGATTATTTTGCTAATAATCTGTTGACTATTTTATCAGTGAATTAATTGAAATAGTGTAAGGTGTGTAAATAGGAGATTTTTTACAGACTGTGAACCAGGTGAATCTGAAACTGTACCACCCGAGGACTGTTGGATCGAGCATACTGCCAAATTTTCTAAAATGCAAAATGTTTTTGTACAGCTTTGGCTTAGCCTACTCACTGCTCTACTTTGGGTTGTAAAATCTTTTCTCTCAGCAAATGGCATGATTTAGTAACTGTATACTTCAGTTAATGATTGTTCAGTTTCTAAATTAGTTGACAAGTAATCAATTAATCTGATTAATTGTTTCAGCCCTACACTTACCTAAATTACAATATAAGTTTAGCAGTGAAACTAAATTCTCTGTTAGTGCATGTTAAAAGAACCTTTGTCTAATTGCAATCATCATATCACAAAAAATAACTTGTGTGTTCAGTGACAAAAGACTGTTGTAATGCTTGGATGCCATTGTGAATGAAAAATAGATCTTTTGCTAGTGAACAAACCTGATTATTTTCATGTAATTCTCAGCTTAAAGAAGTGGGCTACAAGTGTGTGAGATCTGCCTAAGAGGAATGAGCAGACATATTTGGCGTTCCCTCACGACTAGTTAAAGCTATAATGATACCTCACTGTTCTATGATTTCACTTTAAACGCCTGCTTTCTCCCTGTGCTACTGTTTTCACATAAAGCGGCACTTGACCTCCATTTCTGTCAAGGAAACTGGAGCATCTGGCTGCTGCTGCCCCATTACAAGCGGTGTGCACTATCCCTCCTCCTATCCCACTAAAGCGCCTGTCTTTTACTCCCCACAGAGCTCATTTCCACATCTTCTACTTTTTGCCGGCGCTTCAGTTGTTCACTGTGGCCCTCTGCTTCTGACAAAACGTCCCATTTTTTTCTCGCTACACTTTGGTCGAGTCAACCTGTGGCTTAATAGCTTCCTCTACTCGTGTGCCATTGCTTTTGGATCCATGGCTTTTTAAAGGCACTTATTTATGGTCTGTTGAAAAGCATACACAGTCAGATGAATCGATGCCACAGCGAAAGGAGAGAGATTATAACAGCTGGTCTAAAAGGCCTATAGAGGTGCATTATTTTTTAATATTAAGACACTTTCAGATTCATTAAGTTGAGAAATAGTATGTCACTGATGTCCAGGACAGTTCTACACAGTGTCAGTCAGGATAGTCCCAGGCAATAAGCAACACAGGTGTCCTGTTGTAGTTAATTATACTTTTTCAGTCCTAAGCACAGATAAATGTGAATAGGCATCACAAATAGCCTACAAATGTCTAGAGTAGCTGAATTGCAAGATCTGATGATGTTACACTTTTCTTAACAGCCGGCAATGCCGTTTTTAAGGTTAAGAAACAATGTCATACATAATGAGACATAATAAGATGCCTCTAACTGAATGTGACTTTGATGGAGTATTGCCATTATTGGATAAATACCACCTGTGAACAGTTTGAAAATAAAGGTAGCAAGCTGATCTGATTCAAAAGTCACTATGTACATAAATAAAGACATATGGTGTTACAAACATTGACATTGTAGTTTGCATGTGTGGATCAATGACAGGTCCTCATAATCTGCATATATTTGAAGATACTGATTAGACGCTTCTTCAAAAGACAGAGCAGTGAGCAGTGCCCACCACCACCACAGTGAGAGTATAATTAACTGTTATGAAATGGAATAAAGCTGGACTACTGTAAAATCAGGATTGTGATCGAGTGAAGAGGCATACACAACTACACACAGTGAGTGTTTTATTCATGTCTAAGGATCTGAGGAGCTGCATCAGCAGAGCTCTGAGAGGACCACCATTGTTTGAGTCTAATCATGGCCGACGCTCCGGGCGTCAGTTTGATAAACAGACAATCTCTCCTTATAAATAATTAAAGAGGCCGTTAGTTTTCTCAGTGTCACAGTCGCAGTGTTCATTCTCATATGTGCAGCTTATGCACTGCTTACTGAGCTGTTCTCTCACTCACAAATGAGGAAATAGTGTCACAGAATGAGTTTGTGTGCACAGGGAATGTGTCACTACAGTTCAATGGAAGCATGAGAATAGCTGATGGCAAAATCAGCCAAACACTACTACTGCTACTGCTGCTTTCACAATGAAAGAAATCAAAATGTCTGAACTTGTCTTTAGTTGTGTGTGTTTCAGTTAGAAGTACTTGAACACATTGAAGGATAGAAAATAACTGCCATTTATTTGGGAAACTGGGATCTCATCGGGATAGAAATTTTGTAGTCTGAAATTATACCAGCTTTTAATCCATGTAAAAATCAATGTACTGCTCTGATTTAGCTAGAGTGTTGATGACCATGCTTGATCCACATACAGTAGTTGTGATAAAGTTTGCAGAGATTTGACCTGGCCTACATATAAGTCCTTTCATCTTTTTTAGGCCAGCCCATTTTCAGGTCCTTTCAGTCCATCCATGTCTGAATTGTGTCCCCTGATTTTACCTAAGTAGAACATTGGTTATAGGCAGCTACAGAGTACACTGTTGATGCCACTGTTATTTGGTCAGTCTTTGCGTCCATAAGGCATGTAAGTTCACAAGCAGCTTTGGCTTCAACTTCAGCCACCTGCTATTCTCTTGTAAAACTGTTATGAAGTAGGTCTGCAAATGTCTCAGGGTACACCATAGGAGGTGTGAATGTAACAGTCGAGCAACACTTGACTCATCTCATATGGTATAGTGTGAAAGCCATAGGCAGTAGCAAACGACACCATATCAGTTTTCAAATATGAAGCATTTTATAGATCCCAAATAACATGGGTCCAGCATATTCAGTGAGATTAAGGATTAAGAAGGTTGGCAACATCACCTGACACACTTACAGATTCACACATCTTTGTCTCAGATATGTATGGCCTTGCAAGCAAAACCCATTTTTTAGCCATTTTCCACCAATATTGCAAACTAACCATTGAATAGGGTTGCACAATTAATCACAATTGAATCAAAATCACAATTTTAATGGTTTCTATTAGGAAATTACAAAGGGTAAAATCTTTTGGCAATTTAATATCCTCAGAACATAAAAAAACATGTCAATAAAAATCGTGTAAAATGTGTTCTGAAAGGAAGTTGTTGAAGTTTAATAGTTAATATTTTTGTCTTTTGTGTCTTTTGACCTTTTTTTATGATGGTCTCTGAATGGTCTCGGAAAATCTGGTAAAGCTCTAATACTGTATGTTCCCAAGCCATGATAAACGTATATTCATCCAACAAAAATTAAATATGTGTATCTGCCAATTTGCTGTTTTAACTTCTGATGGAGCAGCCAGAATGCATTTACTGTCACATTTTTATGCAAGTTACATTAATAGATATAATGTGATTATTTAAGACATAGCATATTATTACGACACTATACAATTGGCAGATGTCTAATTAAAAATCATTCATTCTTGTTTTAATACACAGCCAGACAGTCACTTCTTAGATGTGGCGCAGCATTGTTTTCCTTTAGACTTCCTCTGCAGTGCTTTCGGAGAAAATGGAGTCAGTGAGATATTTTGAGCCAGCGTGTCTGAGTGGATTAGCCCGGTCTTCCTTTAAGGGACGTACCAGTTGAAAACCCACTTCTGTGACTCTTTTGCTTCTATGGTATAATATATGGATTAAACATTTGGATGAAAGGTACCACCATAAATATCACCATCAAAACACAAGCTGCTATTTTTCAGTGCCAACACAGAAAAATACTATTTCTTGAACATACTTCTTGACATATTGGTTTCTCTCTCCTACACATTGCTACAACACTTGTCATCTTTACCAGTAGCGGCTTTGCTTTTAATATCGCTGTACATTTTGCAGTAAATGGATTTGGGCTCTGCAGAGTTTTATGTGCCAAGATTAGCCGGATGCTTAATCGTACGCCTTTTGAAATAAACTCAAAATGGTCCTATTACATTAACTCTACTTTTCTGACCTTGCCACTGTTATAATGTTTGCCTATCTAAAACATACCAGGAGTTGTATTTTTGTTATTTACTTGTTTGAATAATACTTGCTAAGGGGCTGACAATCTCTGTGGCTTTGTTTTACTCTTCTACATAGATGGGTGTTTTGTTGTTTGCAGTAATTTTGCACACTCAAGAAGATGTTTTCAGTCAATGCGGCAATTTGTTAGTATGGCCTTTGAGTTTTGATGATTTGTCCATTATACTTTGGGTTGTAGTTGCGTCATTCAAAATTAATTAAAAAAGATGAATATACAGTATAATATGGCCCCTGTAACATTTATTCAAAACACTTGGAATTTGTTTAGAAAAAAAGTCTTGTTTCTTTATCTTTTTTGGAATTTTGTTTTGTTTTTTAAACTTTATATTGAGTGAAGTGATTGTTTATTTTTCGCTATCTTCCCACGCACTGCCACGGGACATCTCAGACTGCTCTTTTGTCTTTTTTATTTTTTTTGGGCTCGATCAAGCTGCTCTCCTCTGTCTCACCTTCCCACCGGCACAAATATCTGGTCTTTGAAGACAAGTGAATGGAACAAAATATGGATGGATACCGTCACGCACCATGGGCCCACTACAAACATGGCATTGGCTGGAGATGGGCTCACGCTTGTATACTCTTGTAAGTGTATTCTCAGGTCTAATAATAAATCCCGTTTGGCAGCTTTCCTTTAGCACTGCAGCTCAGAGGGCTGTCAATTAATCACTTACTGGAACCAAGCGCATGTCCTGACAGAGAGGTCTTATTCTGGATACTCCCTCACAACTCAGTCAGGCTGGGTGTCACTATTTCATGCAGTGGGGCTTGTGAAAACATGAATTCTATTAGTTTTATTTACCTGGCTTTTTCTGTCAGTTGCTTTTGGCATTTTCTTCTTAAATCTGGACAACTATCCAGACTTTTAAATGACAATTAAATCACCAATGAAGTTGTTCCTAATAAAAAAAGCATATTTATTTTGCAGTAATATAGTGGCATTTACATACTACATTCTAATGTCCTAGTTTAGACCATTTAAAATAATGCCTTTTCAGTCTTTGTCATATTTTCTGTTGGATGCACCTCCATACGGAGATCTTTTCCATCAAATGTATGTTCCATGAATTACTATGTTCATCATTTATAAACCATCTTGAGTTGAGAAGAACAATCTTAGTTGTGTCATAAAAATCCCCGTATTATTTTTGTCCATGTTACATTTAGCCTTGTTGCATTTCATTTCACAAGAGAGTATCAGATAAGCCCCTAATGATGCTCTGTAAGTGTTTTGGCCATAACTACTTGTACCTACTGCATTAACATAGTCACCCAAATGCAGTTAATGAAGTACTGCTCTCCTGTTTGAGTGTGTGTGCATGTGTGTGCATTTGTGTGCGTTTGTGTGTGTTTGTGTATACATGGCAGCCCGGGCCGTTCTCCAGCCCTGCCTTGGACCAGTGACGATGATTCGATGTGCCACATTTCATTTACACCTGTCCCTGCCAAGACACTGTGAAAGTGATTGATCCAAAACACTAATTTGCTTAAGGTTTCTTAAGGGAAACTAATCAACATGCCTCAAATCACACTTCATTTTTTAAACTATATAAGACTAGACTTCATCAAAATTGCACAGACATAAAAAGGAGTTGAGTTTTTAGTCATTAAAAATAGTTGTGTGGATAAATATTTAATCTAGCTTTTTATGCTCATCAACATTACAAAGCAAAAATACAGCCTCTTAAATTTCAGGAAACAAACACCCTACATCAATGGAAAGTTTGGATTTTCTATTTTCTGTCTACCGAGAGCTTCAAACAGTGACCTACATTCACATTTTAGGCCTGAGCCAAATCAATACAGCTGGACCGTTCATTTAAAGTGCAAGTGCACCAGTATACCATAATTCAGTCAAAAATAGATACTTGTTGGTCTTAATGGTCTTAATTATTTAGAAAAATGCAGGACATGTGTTGACAGAATAAGAGTATATTAAAGACATGTAAAAAATAAAAGTTCAAAAGACTGTTGTTAGCACTATTTCCTACTTAGATTAACTTATATTAAAACTGCTATAATGGAACAATGCTACATGTTCAAATATCATAAAAACAAAGAATGAAGTTAATGAACCTGACTTTAGGGTTTAGAAGTTATAGTAACAAATAACTTGAGGAGAATACTGATGAATGCATGTGTAGATCATAGTTGATAAAATTATTACAACCAAAAATCAATGTCTAGTGTTGATCCACTGGGTGCTTGTAGTGCAGTGTATCCGCAAGCAATTTTAGAAAAATATATAACTAACTGTTAAATGTAGGTTGGTTGTTAATTTGGTTATCGAATATCAGATGTTTGTCCCATAGCACCGTGCAGCCCTTTTTATGTATTGCCCACCTGTGTCAGGACCTCAATGACTTACTATAATCGGACCAGCCCACATCTCCTTCATCATCCTCCTCCTCAAGACTCCTACAGACCACATTTTTTTTCCTATCTGAGTGAATTCTTCTGTATCCTCTCCCATTCTTCCCCAGGTGGGCACGGGCGATGACAGTTGTATTAGCAGTAGATTTTGAGGTCATTCTAAGGCTGCACCAGTGGGACTCAACAATATGCTCACGCTTACTGATTACATCACGGCCAGAAAATGCACACGTTTCCAGTTAAAAGCCGGCATTTTCCAACACTTAAAACACTGTGATGATTGGTGAACTCCTCCTCCATATATTTATGTTTATTTACTCAAGTCGTCTAGGCTTCAATAAGCTGAGAGCCAGACCGAGCGCCAAGTACATGTGGGTGTAAAAGTCTAATGTAGAGAGCGCTGCCATGTCTTGATTGACATTTAATCGCCATAGCAACGAGTGGGCCGCTAGCGACTGCTCCGTTGAGTGCTTTTAGTCGTCAGGTTGCAGCAAACAGAGAGCGAGAACTTTTTCTAAAAGCAATGATGTAATCTGCAGCGCTCTGTTGTCCCAAAGTGAACCTCTCTGCTACATAACCAAAAGGCAGGTTCAGAAGATTCTGACCTGCGTTTGTTATCATAATCCCCTTGTAACTACAAACCTAAAGCATATCAAGACACTGAGGAGTAAATCTTCTTCCAATGTACTGTATCACAGACTGGACTTGGTCTTGTTCCTTAAAGTTTTTTAGCTTATTTCAATTTCAGTTTT
>JAVQKG010222106.1:0-10419 GCA_036025885.1 Hypseleotris bucephala
GTTTAAGTCTTGGTTCAGTTTTAATCTAGACCAAGTTTAGTCCTGGTTTAGTCCTGGTTTGGTCCTGGTTCAGTCCTGGTTAAGTCCTGGTTAAGTCTGGGTTTAGTCCTGGTTTAGTGTTGGAAAAATCAATATCTAGACCTGGTTTAGTCTTGGTTTAGTCCTGGTTTAGTCATGGTTTAAGTCTTGGTTTAGTCCTGGTTAAGTCCTGGTTTAAGTCTTGGTTCAGTTTTAATCTAGACCAAGTTTAGTCCTGGTTTAGTCCTGGTTTGGTCCTGGTTCAGTCCTGGTTAAGTCCTGGTTAAGTCTGGGTTTAGTCCTGGTTTAGTCCTTGTTGATTTTTCGTGGTGGTATCTTGAGAGTGCTCTATAGGCCAGGGGAGGGACTAATGTAAAATAGACAGATTACCTACTTTTTACCTACAATTTAAGCATTTTCTTAAAGCATGGATAAACAAAATGCAACAAACCCACCTCTCTCCAATAAATGATGTATGTGTTTAGCTTGTTTTCTGATATCTCATTTGGTCTAAAAGCCACTCTGTACATATCTGAGGTGGTTATTTTGAGCTAAACGCGACATGAGTGATTATTAATTCAGTGAGGCAGGTTTGAACATGCGTGAAAGGTCGAGGATTTCTGCTGCTGACCTTCTGAAAGTAGACTGGGATATAGCAGAAGCATTTTATATTGTGTGTTTTACTGATGATTTGAATTGATTTATTTTAGGGCTGCATAAGACAGTAATGGGAAAAAATATTAGACCATCCATTTGTTTTTTTTTCAGTTTCTTGGTCATTTTAAAGTCACTAAATATAGATTTCCTGAAGAATACAATGTACATGACAAAAATGCATCTGATTATATAATATTTTATTTCCTATTTGACATGCTTAAGCTTAATTGTAATCCCAGGGTATACAGAGAACTTAAGTGATTTAGGTTATTATCAAGAAAACCATAAAAATGAACTATCCGTTCCTCTTATGAGCTATGTTTGTTGTTTGTTAAATTATATATTTTTTTATTTATCTGCAAATGCTAAATCTGTATTTTGGCATTTCAGTGCAGTCTGCATGTTCTCCCTGTGTCTATGTGGGTTTTCTCTAGCCTGGCCAGCCAGCCTAATGTTTGCCCTCTCTTCTTTCTGGCAAAATTAGTCTGGACTACCTCCGTTAGCTGGATTCTAGCAGGATTCTATGACCTACCGGCCAATCACAGCCGTGGGCGGGCCTTATGTGATGACTCATATACTGCAGCTCAAATGCCTTGGTCAAAATAAACAAGATGGCCGCCGCAACGGAGCGATTGTTTGCTACTGCGCTCTACTAAAAGCATTGTTGACAGCTTTTCGTTTAGTTAACGTCACGTCCGCAGTTTCTCTGATTGGTTAATTTTGCGCTTGTTAGTCCCGCCTCTAAAACAGCCAGCTAACGGAGGGAGTCCAGACTAATTTTGCCGAAAAGAAGAGAAGGTAAACATTAGGCTGGCTGGCCAGGCTAGGTTTTTTGAAGATACTGGTGCCAGATGCAGTACCGTAATACAAATTTAACATAATAGAAATTAGAGGAAGAGTTGCTGTAGTTAGAAGAATATAGTTTTTTTTGCTGTTTACAATCATGTTTAGGGGCAAATGCTTCACATGTTGACTGGAACTTTTTACCATGTTGCTTTGTGGCTAGGCTTAGTATCTTAAGCCTTTTATGATTGTACAGAATTCTTCTTGAATTCACCTGGAGTTCCAAATCTATGCCAAAATCAAATCCTTATTTCTTGGCCAATCGCTGACAATAGTTCATGATTATGCTAACTAATATCAACCAAACAACCCAAGCAAGAATAAAGCTTCCTTGAAAGGTACAGCAAAATTTGTGGGGGCAATTAAAATAGTTTGAAAGGGTCTCTGGGAAGAAAGTGCTGGCCAGAAAGAGAGGGGTATGAACAGATCATGTGCTGGGTGTGATTGGTGCTAGGATGTTTGTGCTGCATATTTTATAGTTTATGGAGATTTTGTTATTTTTTTATTGAACTGATTTTGCTGGCAATGAACCACAATATTTATCCAGTCAAGTCAATCTAATACATCTCTTATATATAGCTATACAATACAGTACATTTTCTATTCCCAACATTGCAGCTGTAGCTATTGGCGGAGTTGTTCATCCGAGTTGAAGTAATTCTCATTAGAGATGCACCAGACATGCTCAGCCTATTGCTTTATTGCTTTATTTAAGTTCAGTATATTTTAAGACTCTGGAGCTAGACTTACATTAGTCTTTTTTTTTTTTTTTTTTGTGGTGCCGAGCTGCTCTGTTGATATGACTCTTCTAGTCCCTCCACTTTGCTCGCACGCTCACTCTATTCTGCCCGACGCTCTCTCTCTCTCCATCTCGCATTCTCTCTGGAGAACGGATTAGATAAGACCCGCCTGGGCTATAAAAGCTACAAAGAGCCTAGGGAGCAGCGTCTGACATACACAAGCATTCACCTAGACTCGAAACAACAAAGTGTGCTGTTCTCAACAAACATATACAGTATGTGGGTGACAAACACAGACATGCCGTTTTTCTCTCTTCTTCATCTCTCAAAGTTTCTATTTGTGGAATCCCCTAAGGCCCATGTGCATCATTACACTATTATTATTATTAGCGTCCGGGTCTGTCTGCGGTGCCTGCCCTTTTTTCTTAAAACAGAAACATACAGACTAATTGTCACTGAACATTTGATTTTTGATGATGATAAGAAGTAAAAGGAGCAACAAGATTTAAATTACATGTTGAATTTCAAATCCATTCTAATGGGCTTGATTGTGGTCTAGTGGAGCACTCACATTGGTCAAACACACTGTACTTTAGGGGCAATTCGGAAAGGGTTGGTGTAAGTATGTCCAAGTTCTATGTGGTGGTATGTAATATTGTGTTATTATATTGTTAGTAATTGCATAATATATTTAGTTGGATATAAAGGTTAAATTTAAATGACAAAAAAGACATACAATAACTCACAATGTAATTTATTGTAATATTTTTTGCAAAGACAGGAGTAACTATCTCAAACTTTCTATTTATGGAATCCCCCAGGGCCCTTGCATAATCACACTGTTGTTGATAGACTAGAACATTTAATGTTCTAGTCTGTCTGCCTGCACCAACATGGCCACCATTTTTCTTAAAACATCAAAAAACTGTTTATTCCACCTGTTTCTCATTTTGTGCCAAATGTTCTGCTATTACTGTACATACCGCCTCATGCCATTGACTCAGTGTTGTGCAACAAACAGACTCGCTCCCCTCTGCTTTCTGTTGGCGATTGTTTGATTCTTTGGCATCCCAACACCCAGCGCCGCAGTGGTCAAATTAATGAGCAAAAAACAGGGCCTTTCCTTACAGCTTTTAAGGGAAGTTTTAAGGCAGTAGTGACGATTTAACAAGGCCAATGGTGGACAGTTTTTTTGTAACAGTGGTGGGTCATTCTAGTTTGATGATATTTGTCTGTGTGTTTTTTGAAAGTAGGTTTTTGTTTGGAAGAACTTGCTGGAGCTCTAATTAGAAAGGCAGAATGTACATTGGGAACAGCAGGACTAATCCCCTGAAGGCACATTTCAATATAGGGGACCAGTGAGGAGAAAAGTGGAGTCTAACAGTAAGGCATTTTTACTTGCTGTGCTATTGTAAAAAAAAAAAACACTGTGAACATTATTAGTTTAATCCTTTTAAAAAATTGCAATTTTGTCCAATTAAAAATTATTCATATTGCTCCTCCTCAGCAAGGTTTTGTGTATTTTTTTGTATTTTTCCAATTATATAATATATAAAAAACATTGCTGTTTACTCTCATTAGTCACTTTATTAGGTGATGCTTGTCAACACTAATAGCTAATTAGTCAACTGAATAACAAAGCAATGCAATTTTACATGCAGGCTAGACAGAAACTAAAATAGATTGAGAAAAGATACAATATCCCGTGAGTGGCAGTTCTATGGGTGAAAATGTATTGTTAAAACCATGGTCAGTGATTGGTTTGAGGTGTAACTCAGGAAAGCACTTATCATTTCTAAACATGACAAAACATGAAGAATATATTTATTCACTTAAATACAGAAATACAGTACATCCAAATATGTGAAGTTGCACTGCAAACAGTTTATAATTTCCCAAATGCCACGTATACCACACAGTACTAATTTTAAAACATTCATATTTGTTACAAGTACACTACAAGGTCAAAATATATTTGCATTGTGAGACTGCATTTTCAGCTAATACTTTGTACAATTACAAAGCTATCTATTGTTAGCAATCACTTCTGTGTTCTGTTTTGTACATATTGTAAGTCCACAGTTACTGGAAAAGCCAAAACAAAACACACCTGCCCATGAGTTTGGAGCAGAGCCAATCAGTATTTTCTCAGTAACAAATTCAAAGTGCAGAATGTTTTATGGCTCAATAAAAGCACATTGACCACCAAGTAATAATTGAAGGTATGTAAATATTGATTTATTGAATATTGACAAAACTTTCTTTTATAATTCTTATGTCTTTCTTTTCATGTAAAATAACTTAAGTTGAAAGCACACTTACCTTGGGAACAGTGCATCTGCAATTATCCTTTTAGAACACACTGACACTATAGACTGACCAGAAGCTGTGTTATTACCTCCATCAACTTATGTCCAACAGTATTTTTAGTATGCAGTGATTTCTGTGAAACATAGGCCAAGTACAACTCTTATACAGTCTGAGTGTATCCGCCAAAAGGGGATGATTGTAGAAATGTCTTTTTACATCGGAGAAATTACTACATATAAGATTTAATTGAATTGCTGGACGGTGGGCCTTGGTGGAGACATGTGCTCCAGAGTGGCTCTTTAGTGATTAAATGTAGCTGTAAGGTTTTTCTAGGGCCCTTTCAGCTGTTCCCACCAACCTGCCGTTTTATTTAAGTGATTTTCAATGAATAAAGTGCAGAAAGGAGAATGGCTTGTAAGTTTGTGTCAAAGATTGAAGATTTCATAATAAAAAAAAAAGATTTTCAGCAGAGCTATGTTTGGATCTAATCAATGCCTTTTTTTTTTACCAAATCAAACATTTTGCTGAGGGAATGTGGCATTTTG
Organism: Hypseleotris bucephala; assembly: GCA_036025885.1. Taxonomy (NCBI): domain Eukaryota; kingdom Metazoa; phylum Chordata; class Actinopteri; order Gobiiformes; family Eleotridae; genus Hypseleotris; species Hypseleotris bucephala. Next base: position 5,114 of record JAVQKG010222106.1, read on the forward strand.
GATTGATAATAAAAGGCATACTGTTATGATTTGTGATAAAAGCTTTCTAAATGACTCGACTGACCATTGATGTGGACAATCTTCAGTACGTTTGTTCCTGGCTTACATTTTGGTCAAGTCTAATTTAACTTTCTTCTCATCAAAATATGTAAACTAATGATTTGTGTGCACACAATGTAATGTAAATATCAATGACGTAAAGCAGCTCTACATAACTTATTTAAATTTTTCACTAACCAAATTAATAGAATGGGAATTTATTAGCTCAGGTTGCCAAATGACAATGAGAATGTTATCACTAAAATTTTATTCAATGCTCCTAAAATTAGATGTGATGCAATTTTACTTTATTCATGAAATTACTAAAGAATTTTTTTCTGTTTTTTTCTGTTTGTGAGAGATTTGAGGCATGAAAGGAGTGCACATAATTGTAGTCTATTCAATGTAAAGCTTTAGGTCAGGAAATACAACTAGTGCATGAAAGTGGCTCGGCCTGCATCCACCTATAGTCTGACCCTGAGGTAGAGTCACACAGGCGTCACTTCACTATACCTCTGCCTCCCTTTGTTATGGCCACTACTTCTCCCAAGACGTGTCCGCCACTTAGACACTAATCAATGCAATGCACCCTGGGCGCTGCTCGCGATTGACCTGTGTGGCACTACGACACATTCACACACAAACACACACATACACACACATACACACACATTCACACACCCACACCTCCTCAGACAGCACACCCATTACGCATCATAACACAGATGATTTGCCCCATGGGTTGACACTCGCTGTCCGCTCGAATCATATTGCTTTTTCCCAGCTGCCCCGGCGACTGTGTTCTTGTTTGTCTACATGCATGCGAGTGTTTACATGCTCAGGGTTCATCTCGATATTGCGGTGATTTCGTAACGCTCTCAGCAGTGTAATTTGTCACTACTTGTACAGTGTTAAGTGAATAGAATAAGTCTGAAGGCATGCATGCAAACACAATAAGCAAAGAAAAAATGTGTCATGGGTTTTTTAAGCAAGGCAGTTTTTCTGAGAAAGAGGTCATGCTGGGCAATGCTTGGAAAACCCAGTGAGAGCATTGACAGAACACTGTTGGCCTTAAATAAAGCCATGCTCATAAATAGCTCGAGGCCTAGGGGCTATTTGTGCTATTCAGAAGATATACTGAGGTTCAAACGCAAATAAAGTACCCGCAAAACAGCTTCAATTTTCAGAAACACATTTGCTGCAGCCTCACATGCAGTTAGTGCCTGAGCCAGCTGGGCCTGCTTTTCACTCTTCTCATGAACAGACAGAAGTAACATTTCAAAAACAAAATGACATGCAATGTGGATTTTAGAACTAGATTTTATTATTATTATTATTATTATTATTATTATTATTATTATTATTATTATTATTATTATTATGTAGACCTTAAAACCTTAGACTGTTGGGTACCACTCAAAAGATCCAGTGTGCCAATTGTAGTGCATGTGCCACAGTTTGATAACCACTGATTATATACTAAAAAGCATGTAGTGTATTTGTTGTGGTCATTTTCCATTGTTTACAGATATTTCCTATATTCTATTGGCCCTTTCTTTATCTAGGAAAGTCCCGTTAAAAACCCCTATGGAATGAATGTACTTTAACCATAACGTTACAGCTTATTATACAGTAAAAATGCTGCAGCTAAATAGGATCAAGTAAATGTGAAGTTAACATGACAAATCTAAAAATGTTCAAAATATGGTTTTGGTTTACTTCAACAGCAGTCCTCCTTTGCCTTTTGCAACCATTGGGATGATATACTCAACTTTAAACCCAAATATAGTCTCCACAAACAGTCTCAGATTTTCCAACAAACCCTTTTTCTCTCTGCTGCCTTGCACGCCAATTCTCCCTTGAAAATCCAGCTGGCCTAGGTCCAAGAGATTCCACATGACCTCTGGAATACGGCAACATAAAACTCCCCTCGGTGAAGAACAAACTGCCTGTTCGCCTGTAAACTGCCCATTAAAACGATGCGCAGGCCAAACCGCACTCCTCCATGGCTGTCAGATGGCTGTTGTTTGTGACGGCCCGGGCCCAGGCATGAAAGGGTCTGGGGGTTTAGAGCAGCTACTAGTTTGGATGTCATATGAGAAGGGCATTATAACAAAAAGACTGCAGGCTGAACGTAAAAGCCCACGAGAAACACACCCTGTACTTAAGATAAAATGGTGCGATTTAGTGTTGGGGCTATACTGGATACATGCTTATAGAGACTGTGTGCAGATGCCCACTATAGAACAAGTAACCTAGTTGCACAGCCTTTTCATTCCAAACTATAGGTAAATGTATGGTATGATTACACATTCAGTACCTTTACTCACATCTACAGTATATGTTCAACTTGATTTTTGGGATGTAAAGTTGTCTGTCACCAGCAGCAAGTCTTTTTATTTCCAGAATGTATTTTTCAGGGGAGCTCTGGCCCCAATGGGAAACCTATTTTACATGTTTTTAGTTGTTTTTAGTGGTAAGGGAAACCGTAGTGCCCAGAGGAAAGCTACACATGGGGAGAACAGTCAAACTCCACACAGAAGGCTGTGCCAGCCAGTGTACCACACAATTTTGGGTGCCTGGACCCTATCCCAGCAACTTTGAGCTGTTAGTTTCAAAGTCAACACAGGGACATTTATTCACAGGTCAAGATAAACTGACCAATATTCCAATATCCAACATGATATTATTATTATATCAAGTAAATTCAAGTTGTATTTTATGGGCATTTATAGCATAGTGTTTATAGACTCCCCCGACTTGCAAATGAATAAACATACAATGTAGGTAATAAAAAGAACATTTACAATTACATTATGATTGGTCCTGCTGGAATCATTTCTACAGATCTTTTGCAGCCTCTCAGTTGCTCACAAGAGAATCTTATGTTAATGTATGTAACATAATATTTGCTATGTTTCAGATCTGCAGATTGGTTTGGTCTCATAGAATGGCATGCTCCGTCAGTCAGACTCCCTTGGACACACCAGATATGTGCTTTGAAAGAACTATTGTCGATGAATCATTTTTGTGTTAAATAGGTTTTAATTCCTTACTTTTCTGTTGTTTTCCATATGAATTACAACAATTATCTTCATATTAATTTAGACTTGATCCACAAGGGAAATTGCATGGTCACAGTTGCACACAAAACATTACCGTAAGATAGTTATAAGCAAACGGAAAGAGGTGGCAGTAAGCCCACATACTTCTGAAAGGGTTACCAGAACATGTTTAATTTGTGAGTTGGATGATCATTTATTTACATATCCCCGTGATTTCCCAAAAGCAAACACTAGCTTCACCATCAACCCCATCTTATACTATATTTGATCCAACCACGCACACATGCAACAGAAATCTGGTGACATTACTGTAGGGGCCGTGCGGGTTGGGACGTATATGGACAGATGCTAGATATACACCAGATGGAAACAGTCACCCCTCGTATACTGCCTTCACATTCTGCGTCCTGCTAGTGCTATTTCGGGAGGCGAGGGGGGGAAGAAAGAAAACGGTGTGACTTGGCAAGTACTAGTGTTCAGCACATATGTGGGCTATAAGCAGTGGTTCTGCCGGTGCATATGGGGGAAGTATAGGGTCTGGCACACGCTTATATGTGGTGACCCAGTTTTTCTGTTTTGCATCTGGACATGATCACTTCCCCTTCTGTAGCAGTAAAAACGGGCAAGCGATCTAGACACTGACAAGTCTATCGGCTCCTATCTGGCCTGGCTTTGGCTCGCTGCAGATGGCTGAAGTTTCACCCATAATCAGGGAGAGGAGAGATGGTGCCATGTTGAAATTCACCATTGGGTGCATAAGCTGAGGCCACGCTGGAGTTGTGTGTGCGAGTGAAAAGCTGCTCTGGGTTTTTTGTGATTTACGTGAAAGGTTTATGTTTCAGATGGAGTGAACCGAGAGCTCTTTGAGTGCATCCAGAAAGAACTACGCCATTGTTTGGTTGAGAGCAGGGATTTGGGTTACACGCTGACATTTAGGCATTCAAGTCATTTAAGTTTCAAATCAAGCTTTTTCTCCCAGCCTTGCTTTTGTCATGGCTCACAGAAAGCACTGCCACACTTATCATTTTCTAACAGCAACTGGTGTGTGATCACAAAATACGGTTAAGTATTCACATAATGCCTAGGATGTTTTTCAGCACTTGATTTAGGGCACAGTTTCACAGTAGAATAGATCAAGCATCATTTAGCTTTTGATCAAAAGTTTGAAGCAATGAGAAAAACAGGATTAGAGGAAGAAGATGAAAGAAACAGGGGATCTTAAAGTTCAAGAAAAATGCACTAAACCAATTTTGTGTGACTAGATTTTGGTTTTCTTTGGTTGTAGGGGTGAGCAATATGGCAATAAAAGATTGAATCATGAAATGAAGTTATGCTGATCTGCTAATCTGGAAAGATCGTTGATACACTGCATTCATTTATGCTCTGCTTTTCATGGTCATTTTACTGTAACAATGCCAGTGTTTATAAGAAAAGTCAGTATTATGATGGACACAATGGGTATAGCTATAGAAGATATAGCTCCATTGAGTTTGTAGTTAATAGATTTTATGAAGACATGTCTGCTGTGTAAGACAAAAATTACAAAGTCAATTAATATTGTGATCTTGGTGTAATACAATTGTGGTATATTTTTACCTTATTGCACACCCCTATTTCAGTATCTGGCACAATTACATGGATCCCATATTGTCCTATTTAACCTTTTCTGCAAATAAAATAATCAAATGCTGACCTTTAGTTATGGAACAGACAATTCTCTTATTTTACACTAACAGCTGAAAAAGGTCTATGGACTGTATATTTAAAACTTTTTTATAAAGAGAATGTTCTCATTCCCATGGTCTCATTTCAAGACCCTGTACTTGTAAAGCTAGATTGGAAAACAAGATAACTTCGGGGTTAACCCTATAGGTTTTCAGTCACAGAACGCTGGTTCCCTTTCTATTGAATTAGATCTCTAAGGTATAACTAACGCCAAAGGGCTAAATTCTAGATAGAGGTTATAAACAGGCCACTGACCAATCAGCGATGACAAATGAGCTGCCACTGTGGAGGACGTAAAAATGCTAAAGTGGCCGCTCTAGGGGCACAGCTGATTGTAAAGGAAAGTAGTCAAAGTATTAACTAGAAAGCACTCGGAGAGTGCATACCGACGCCAGGACAGCTAATTTCCCCTATACAATGTTTTGGCACTAACTGCGACTTTAATCTTTGATGTCTAAGGGGCTTTATATTGTTAAC
>JAVQKG010222135.1:0-15898 GCA_036025885.1 Hypseleotris bucephala
AAAGACTTTATTTCAACATGGCTAATTGGTTAAAAAAAATGCCAACGCGCTTCAGCACTTAGGCCTTCATCAAGGCAAACTCAACAAACAAAATAATCCATATATTCAAGCATTTAGCAGTACTTTACAAACTAAATAAATTAAATGGACACTTACTGTAAAACATGGTGTCTATATATTATTATGTAGTACTACAAAATTTTTAATATATGTAAATTTTTTTGTTTAACATGTTGTAGATTTTGTATTCTTTGCGTTCTTCTATCAGGTGACGGTCGGGTCAGCCCCCTATGCATACTGTATGTGACAATTGCCAACAGGTTTAAATTCTGGTTACTGTTTTGTGTGCAGAGTTAACTTGTTGATGCCAGATATCAAACAATGGTTAGGCTGGTTCAACAAAACCATTTCACAAACATTTCAACCATTAGCGCAATAAACCAAGCAACATACATTGTTTCAACTCTTAAGTCAACAACAAACTCAATCTCCCAGTACATTTCTGGTGGTCTTCTTCGGCTTCAAATCTTTATCTAGCTTGACATTCTCGACGCAAAACTCGCCAAGATATTATTAGTTGGCGCCGCATTGTCAAGACTTTGTCAAATCGTCAATAAAGGAGCTCCGCCTACTCCTTTCACAATGCGCAATTATTTCTTGCACAAAGTACCAATTTGCCGTTTGCATTGAGTGATGTACGCCTAGGCCCCGACTTCCATTCCTTCCATCGATTGTGCGAGATAGTGACTGGAATCCAAGTGGCCTATTAGCTGATTCTTTCACACACACATTTCCCCTGCCACGACTGCTTGAGGGAGTGACATGCTAACAGGGCTAAAGTTAGCTATCGGCTGGTGATCTCCTGGCTTGGTAATTGGTGTGATAACAGCAGTTTGCCGAGTGTCAAGCCAAGCTGTTTCCCTAATGGATGAGTTTATCAGCGGCGTAATTGGTGTATTCTGAGGCATTCGCTTGATTAAGAAGCAGTCGGTCCCTTATATGTTGTCAGCACGTGGTATCTTTAAAACATCACTTTGATTGGTGGGGGTTTGGTGGCGGAGAGCAAGAGGGAAACACATTTTTCTCTCCTTAAAGCTGCACTACCTGATTTTGTGACTGTAAAAGTGAAAAAAAAATTATTTGAAAGGTACACTCTCCTTACCTGATTCCTCTCTTTCGCGACCCTCTATCACAGTCTCACACAAACCAGGAAGTATGTACACGGAAGGTATGAGAATAACATTATGTAGTAGAGATCTGGAGTTTACTTCTTTAAAATAAAAAATACTGTGAATAAGCTGTGAATTTCGAAATAAAACATTAGCTCCTCCACATTATTCCTGATAGATTCTGGATAGATAAAGTATCGACCAATCAGAGAGCTCCTGTCCTATGAAAGTTTGTGATTGGTTAAACCGTTCCTTCCCTCGCTCTTAAAGAAAAACCCTTATAATACAGCCCACAGGTGATCTCAAAGTCTCATTTTTTCTCAGATGACTTATATCACGCTGTACTAATAACTCAATAATTATCTTTGGCAAAATACAAGGAAAAAGAAATCCGGTAGTGCAGCTTTAAAATAGTGTTTCTCCAACTGTGGCGCCTTCAAACGTGGTTAGTAAGAAGACAATTTTATTCAATGTTTCTCAAATTAACGCATGACTCCCTAAGCACAGCTATGAGCACAGATACAGTAAGTCAAGTGCTTAATTTAAAATCTTGGCAAATCCACCCTTAACTGAGCCGTTAGCCTTTCTTCCGACAACTCACAATCTTTTGGCAAGGTGAGATTTCCATTTCTCTTTATGCCAAAATTATCCTTGATTTGGAAAGGTTTAACAAACACCTTTAAGGGATTATATTAGGCCTTTTTTCAAGCTTTGTGAAATGATTTTACTTTTATTCAAGATTCATTCATGGTTTCATTTCTTTAAAGAGTACATTTATTCAAAACTAAATATTTTTTGGAACTGTTGTTTTTCAATCTTCCTTTACTAAGTTAGGGAGTTTCTTCACCTGTCAACCGAAATCAAGCTTTCAGCTTTTGAGAAGGTCAGTGTTTCAGCATAGAGACTTACAACCACATGATTCATCAAATTCTCTGGGTATCCTTTTTAAGGAACAACTCTATATCATGCCAGAAACCTTGAAAAAGTCAAGTTAGCATAATCTAATCTCTTAAAAAGAATTTAGAGCCGCTGTTTAGCTCAGTCGGTAAAGCGGCCAATATACAATGCCTACAGTGCTTGTCCTGGTGTAGTGAATTCAAATCCGGCTCAAGACAAATGTCACTCCCCACTCTTCTCCCTGATTTCCTGTCAATCCACTGTCCCATCAAATAAAGCCAAAAATTGCCAAAAAATATCTTTAAAAAATTGTAGTCAAATAAGGAGGTAGAAGCCTAATAAGCCATTTCGTAGCAAAATGCAAACATGACATGGCTACACTGTATTATGGCACAAGTGTGTGACCCTGAATACCTTAACATTTTGTCCATTGTGGCCACCATTACATCCATGAATGACATTAATTATCTTGTGACTTTGGCATCTGTCAGACCATTGGTGACTAACATTTTGCCCAATATAAGACCAAATTTAGACATAATATTTCAAGTTTTCTCATCACATGGCTAGCTGTGAGTCATGGCAAATCCGTGATATCCTTTTTTATCCCAAATTCTGAGTGTTTCCTTCAACTATTCTTGTCTTCCTAAGAACGATTTGATTTTGAAGCTACCAGTTAAGTTATGTCTTTTGTCTGTGATGAATTTCCAATAAAAACGAGCCACGTCAATAATATTTTGCCAGTTTTTACTTAAACAATAGCGATCTACCTTACCATCTTATGTGGCATTGGCTGTGCGTCACATTAATATATGGGCATGTCACAAGTTTAGAAGTTGAAAATAGCTTGAGGAAGAAAGGACACTTTATTGCAGGAAAGAATTCAATCATTGTTTTCCAATATGTTACAAAGTAGTGATAGATTTTTATTCCCCCTCAAGGTTTGGTTGGTTTAGCAGCATCCAATTTGGTGATGGATAGGGGTCATTACAGCATTTGGTCAGCACCGTCTTGTGAATTAAATCATCTTTTTGTTGGCATTTGTCTGCGACTTCAGGTTCTATCGTACCAGCCTTGGAAATGGGATGGTTATACACTGTCTACTGGAATGGATAGGTCCTTTACGATGATGTTTGTTCCACTGGCAAATACCTGGCAAAAAGTTGGGCTATTTGTTGACTGCATATACACTTTGTACCAGCAGTCTATCTTTTTCAACCAGCAGCAATGCATCATATGAATGGATAGGACTGTCAGGTTTTGGCCGGTGAAAATGGAAGACATTATTTTGGAGAACTAGTAAGGATTCAATCATTGTTTTTATCCCAAAAATCAATACTTCGTCAGTTGTAACCTGGCGGCATGATGGTGTAGTGGTTTGAACTTTTGCCTCACAGCAAAAACTTTGAGAGAGGAGTTTGCATGTTTCTTCCCTTGTCTGGGTGGGTTTTCTCCAGGTACTCCGATTTCTGCTATCAACCCAAAACATGCAGAATAGAGCGCATTAGTGCCCGCCCACCTCTGGTTTGGGAAGTAAAAAAATCCCATAAATTTTTCCATAGACTTTTTAAAAAATAAGAGTATAAATGATTGTTGGAGGCTAATCAGCTACGGAGTAAGTCACGTTCATAGCGCAAATATTTTCAGCTAAACAAAATAATGTTAATATGAAAACTCGGTAAAAAAAAAACCTTTTTCTGTTTACAAGTATCAGCTATGTTTTTAGATTGAACATATTTGCGCAACGTAGCTGATTAGCCTCCAACAATCTTCTAAACTTTTACGATAGGGATTTTTCGAAAAGTCTATGGGAAAAATTTATGGGATTTTTACTTGAGGTGGGCGGGCACTAATGCGCTCTATAGGCTAATCCTCCACTTATCTTCATAACTTCATATAACAATTTTTACATCACACGCCCTACAGTATGCTACACAATAATAGTGTTCAGGTCTTGGTTGTTTTGGCTGGTTTGACCCTTTCTTGGTTTTCCACTGGTGATGGATGGGGGTCATTACAGCATTTGGTCAGCAGCATCTTGCACACTAGATCATCTCCGTGTTGGCCACTGTCTCTATATCTGACCTCATGTTCAATCACACAAGCACTACAGGCTGCCCCCTCCACCCCCCATTTCCTTCATTCTACCCCGATACAAGGTCAGCCCTGGACAAGACGGGCAGATTGCATCAAAGTCCAGTCTTGCGCCGATAGCTTCTTTAGGGCCTCTCTTGTTCATATTTAAAAGCACAGGGAAAGAGTATTAAAGACCACATCAGTAGTTGTTGTCTGCGATCTGTAATGTTCTTTGATTTTCCGTCGGGTTATGGAGCCCAAGGAGGAACTTTAAAACAACCATGTCTTTTGTTTTTTTGTAATTTTTTTTCCCTTCCAAGGCGAAATGTGTTAAGAGTACCACTCAGGGTGCGTTCAAAGATAAAGGAAAAAAAGTGGAATAAAAAGTACTAGAAGAACACATCTGCCATCGCTTTGTGTCGGAGTGTGGTCTTGTTTGGTGTGTAATGGGGGAAAAAAATAAATAAATAAAAATAAATTATTTAGAAAGTCATTATCCATTTGAAGGTTATTTTCAACAGTGCAAAAATACACAAGAATGTTAGTAACTGTACGACAAAAGTAACGCAGGTGAGGAGACTGTGAAAAATGCGTTTTGTGATCTTGGAGATTTGCATACACGTTTTTCAACATTTTTCAATTACACCAATACAACATTTCAAGGATAAAAACAAGTGGAAAGTGTAGTTTGAGCATTTGAATGAATGAGTGGAAAACAGGTGCACTTTGAAAACCAGGTGCTAACAAGGTTTGTTGGCACTATGTTGTCATGTTTGCTATAAACAGCATTAGAAAACCACACACATACAATTTACAGCTCCAATAACTCACAATATAGGTATAATTCAATGTACAACCAGTAACAAAGACAAAAAAAAAATCATAGTCTATCTTGATTGTTCAAGATTTTTCCTAAATTGCCAGAGAAGTTGTTTTAATTAGGGTACAATAAGTAACATTGGTGGTACACAGGCTTTGTTGTAGTAGTCCTAGTTTAGATCTGCACTAGAACAAGTCTAGAAATTACTTGTTTTTGTCCTGCTTTTGTCTTGTTCTGTTTTGGTTTACAACTGGTTTAGTCAAATCTTACATTTTATGGCAGATTTTTCTCTCAATTCTAAATGGTACTTGAAATTGAAAGTTTGTTCTAGTAACCTTTTTATATTTTATTTTATTTAGTCACGGTTCAAATCCCTGCCAGAGCGTATATTGACTTGACTTATAGGACTTGACTTGGCACTGATTTTGTGACATTTTCAAATTTTGTTACACGCACACTAGTACATAATGATGATAATGACAAATTTCCACCATTCTTCACCATCTTTTGATATAGCTGTATCCGTCTTCCTACAGTATATAAAACAAACAGAGCAGTGGCTTGTCTAGTCCCTTGATGACGACGCACGTTTCCCTCTGTTTGTGCTATAACTCAACTCATATCTCACACTTGAACAGCCTGAACAGTATTTCATTCCTGGCTCCCCGCAGAGAACAGCATTGAGCACAACATGGCCCTATGCACCACGCACTATAGAAGTCTTCATCAGCCCTGGGTGGTCCAATGAGGTCAGGGTAGTTGTTTGTTTTTTGGCTCTATGACCAACTGAGATCTTACATTACAGTACTCCACGTATGTACCTGGACTGCTGAGAGAGAAGTCGTATCATAGCGGGCTAAAAATATGACCTGTCACTTTAAATTATATCGTCAAGCTAGCTTAGGTTTGGGAAATATGGGGATAGAAAATGGAATTGTGAGATAAAGTTGATGCTAGTCTGGGAAGATTGTTGAATTGTGATACAGTACAATTGATGCTCTGCTTTTAACAATCATTTTTGCTGTAACAATGGCAGTGTTCATCTTATAAAAAAAGGTAAATGAAAAGTATTGTGGATGTACACTGATTTTGTAGGAAAAAAGATTTTATGAAGCAATAGTCTTCTGTGTAAGACAAAAAATACAAATAACGAACTATAACAAACTATAACTATAACAACCTAAAATTGTGAAAAAATTAAAATTGTGATAAAACCTTCATATTTTTTCCTCACTGCCAACCCCAAAGCAAGCTATTTTAGCACAGTGCTATTAGTTAGTGTGAAGGAATATCATAAATTATCATAAATTAAATAATAGTCTACTGCCATGTGAAAAAGACAATGATATGCTTTTGCTGTGCATTGCATAGACTACATTAGATCAGTGCAATAAGTCTTTTCCAATAAATTTGCAAGTCATTTTAATTTGTTTATAATATCTAAAAAGGTTATTTAAAGAACATAAGGTCTAATAGCACTGACAGCCACAAGAAGGTCCACTTAGCTTCATATTATCAGCTCAAAGCATGTTGAAGCATGCAAATGAACCTCAATAACTGTCAATTTGAAGTTTATATAAATCAGTTTATGTGAAGTACACACAAAACTAAAAAAGAAAACAAAAAAGAAGCATTACTGTCTCTTAAATGCTATTTGTGTTTATACCCGACTGAAACAACTCAAAGAATGCCCGATCTGTAAAAAAGCAATATGGAATACAAACATGATTGACAACAACAGTACTGTGATGGCTGACATTTCTCACAAATATTACTTGATTAGTTTGTAAGTCTCCATCTCATTTACTTGTTTGGTGCTCTGAAGTGTCAGGCAAGTGGGCGCTGACAGCTGTGACTGACAGCTCATGCGTGCACCGTAACCTTGTTTGTGCTAATTGAATATTATTACATATATGAATATTTCTCTGCCTGCCCCACATCTGTTCAGTGGTTACACTAGTACTAACAGACTGTTGGATTGGAATGTAGCAAGATCGTGCTAGACATTTATGAATTTCAATACAATTAAACCTCAAAGGATTGCTAGTTGTGTTGCTCCTGAGGTTAAAAACAGCTTTATTGAACAGCAGCAGTTGACAATATAAGAGGAAGTGGGTTTAACACTTTAACAGGGAAATAATGTTGGTATATAGAAAATAGGCAATGGTAAGCAGTCATGACACTACCAACCTAGAAATGTAAAGGTCTAATTTATCAAGCATCCAGCATTAAATTGCATTAAATGTTCAATCTCTGCAAAAGGGACAAACCACCAAATGGACAGGGAGAAAGCCAAAATAATCAAAACCAAAAATTTTAAAACATTTTGGATCAAAGAGGTCATTGAGATCAGGAAGTAGCCCCCCAGGACAGTAAACCAGAATGATGGGGCACACATGTTATCCAGACATGGGATGCTATTTGGAAGTCAGATTGCAGATGGCGCTGTTCTAGTGGGAAAACCGCACCAAAATGTGTGTAAATCAACTAGCAAGACATCATGTGACTACTTCTGAAAAAAACTACAGTCAAAGTTGAAACATGTTATGGTGCCACACTCAAACTATAGTCTGTTAATGAGAAAAATACAATAATTGAGACCAAATTAATGTTTTTGGAAGGGCCTTTATCGCAGTGTGTGAAAATGGCTATAAAGACAGATTCATACACAACACAAGAATCTGGCATTGTACAAAATGAAGGATATTTACAGTTCCCTGTCTTGCCCAAGGACACTCTCCATTGTCACTGAAAAATAATATACTATTTGGCTACAATCTTATGGCAATGCACTGGGCCATTGTATAGATGTGCTATGTGCCAGTGAATCCATAGTAATTGGCAGACTTAGGATAGTCTTTTGAGGCCTAAGTGCTGTAGGTTTCCTCCGGGCACTCCAGTTTCCCCTACCACTAAAAACATGTACAATTGGGGCCCCACTGTGTCCTGGACTCAACTGAAAAATACACTTTTAAACTGACTGGGGCTTTCCTGGTTAAAGAAAGGTCAAATATAAGTTAGGTGAGGGTAACTGAATGTAACCCAGCTAACTTTATATACAGTGAGCATAAATATTGTCTTAGCATGTACAGTATAGAGCGCATTAGTGCCTGCCCACCCATTCCCATTCATTTTTTCCATAGACTTTAAAAAAATCCATATTATAAGAGTTTAAAAGATTGTTAGAGGCTAATCAGCTACGGGGTAAGTTACGTTTAAAGCGCGAATATTTTCAGCTAAAATAAATAATATTAGTATGAAAACTCAGCAAAATATTTTAAAAGCAGTGGGCGGGCACTAATGCGCTCTATTACCCTGAAGTTGTTAGCTAGCACATACTGTAGAAATGCTAGCAAATTCAAAAACGTCTATTCTGTATAGCTACTGCTTATTCCATGAACTGTATGCAAATATGAAATTTAACTTTTAGCTGTTTCACATGTAGGACACACCTGCCCGATTGGAGGAAAATAGCTTCATTTTAGCCGTCTGAAACCAGTCATAGCCAATTAGTATGGAGAGCTCAATCCCTTAGCGCAATGTCCAAATGGCCCCAATGGAAGTACACCGCTCTGAAGCTTTCCCCTCTGCCGAATACATTTTATTAATATGAATAAGAAGGATGGAAGACTATCCTATTAACTTAAAACACAACCTGAGTCCGAGACAACATTACCCTTTGCGGATCATCATCAATCTAAATCCTAGTTTGCAGCCAAAAAGTTTGCAAGGATGATTTATCTTAGGCAAAAGGGGCTCTATCTTCTCTTGGCCAGTTCCCCTGTGCTGAAAAACCCCGTAGGCTCAGTCGCGGTTCAAATAATTAATCTGCCGGCAATGTGGCCAAAGACTGTGTCACCGGCAAGGGCCACGAGTCGGCAAGATGTCATTAATCCAAGATGTCTCCCCAGTATAAAATTCACAGCGGAGAAGGAGGAGACGGTTGCATAACGAATACAATCGTCAACTTCAACGGACTGCATTCAAATAAACTTTGTTTGAATTTGGGTTTACAGAGGAGGGAAAGATCTTGCATTGTTAAACTTGAAACTCTAAAATTACAGAACATTTTACTGTATCAGTTATTAAGATTTTGTATTTCATTATTCTTGATAGGGTTAGGGTGACTGAATCATATTCTAGCAACTATTCGCATTAGAAAACATATTTTTTATTACATTTATATTAATATAGGCAAATTCATGGTGTCTTTCATGATACAAAAGTGATTTTCAATTAAGCCCATTATTCATGCACTCCACATTCACATACTGGGGGTGGTAAGCCACATCTGTAGCCACAGCTGCCCTGGGGCACCCACTGGCCCCTCTGACTAACAATCACACAACCACATTTACTGTATATATAAATGTCTTGCTCAAGGACACAAAACTGTATGCATAGTTTTGAGTTAGATTCGAACCTCCAACCACTGAATCCAAAACAATGACCAACCATTCAACACTACATATTCACTCACTAGGGGCTTTTTGACACCATAATTTGTAAGGGAAAACATGCTACTATAGTTGGTAGTCAGTTTAATAATTGTGAGGTGAATGGAGCTTCCTTTTTCTTCCTAGTTAGCAATAATTAAAAAAAGATAAACTTAGAGATAAAAGATAAATTAGCTTTAGACCACAAGCTCTAATAGAATAGTTAGATACCTACTATTTTAAGGGAATGGTTATATATTTTTTAAAAGTAAAGTTAATAAATCAAATTTTACAGTCTGGTGTTCATGTATTCCTCCTATAGTGATCTATAAATAATTCAAACACAGCACGCATCACTAATGGGACACCGAGTCGCTTGAAGGATTATTTGTGGTTTATGGTAAGATATTGGAAGGGATTTGAACGCTGTCTGTCAAATTTAAATGTAAACAGAGGAGAGGGGAGGTTTACAGCTGTATATTGAGAAGTGTCTGATGTGAAGTGTAGTGGTATTAATGCATTACACAAAGAGATACAAACAACAAGGAAAAACAGACTGTTATAGATTTGAACAAATATGATAGCTTACAATAGGGACCTGCTTAAAGTATTACTAAAGGATAGAACCATTCATTCTCATAATAAAATATCAGTAAAAAATGTATAAATGTTGCAGTTTGGTCGTTTGTGTAATGACTTGCAGAAAAATTCTTACAGAGGAAACTAATGCCTCTTATCCACAGCTCTTCACTTTGCTCCAGTCAGTTGGTTTTCCATTACTATAAAATGCTTTAGAATTTAGGAAAAATGTGGGAGGAACATCATACATGTAAGCCAATGATTTGTCTAGTGCCCACATTCCAACCAATCAGCAGTAGGCAATCTGTTTTAATGTCAACTCGGCTTACTTGGAACCCATTTTCTAATGGCGCTTTTTCAGCATGTATTCCAGCATTCAACATGACAGAACAAAATTAAAAACTCAAGGGCCAGTAAAACCCAATAAAAAGTTTCTTTCTGCTTTATGAATGTTTCGAATAGGCAGCCGTTACCAGAACCAGGTACTTTTTTAGTGTCTTCTCAGCCCTGGTTCCACGAGAGCCGACCTGATACTAAGATGTGACGTCAACATAATGCCTGGTTTACAGTAATAATAATAATAATAATAATGCATTAGTCTTATATAGCGCTTCTCTAGACACTCAAAGACGCTTTACAATTTCCTGCATTATTCATTCACTCCCAGTCATACTTTGTAGAGTAGAACTAAGTACAGCTGAGTAGTGTTAGTGGGAAATGGGCATCATGCAGTGACAGGCACTCTAATGCAGAAAGTTTTTGCTCTGTCAGTACAAGATTGGTAAATTATTCTTTATCTTTTAAGGATTGGTCAATTTTGTGCATTTGACCTATAGTTCAAGCCGAGGGATTAGCCTATTCTGCAAATTGATGGGGAAATTCACCAGTGCTAATATTTTTGCCACCATTATGTCCAATTGCCAAACCACTGTGCCATTGTGTTGCACCTAATATCCTGCACATCCATTGAAACAAGGCATAGCCCAGATGAGACATTCTTAAAATATGTCCAAAAAGTTAGATTTTATTTCAATTATTTACACTTTCAAAATAACACAAAACGGCATAATGTCTGCAAAAGTTTGGGCACCCTGCAGAGTTAATACCTTGTACTGCCCCCTTTGGCAAGTTTCACGGGTTGGAAACGCATTTGGTAGCCAGCTAAGAGTCTTTCAATTCTTGTTTGAGGTATCTTTGCCCATTCTTTCTTACAAAAGTCTTCCAGTTCTTTGAGATTTCTGAGCTTTTTACCTGGGGTCCCCACTCTATCAATAACTTTCTTTTAGCTTGGTTCACATTGAAGTAAGCCGGTCATTATGCCCTTGTCGACTGTAAGACTAACTGCCATGCAACTTGAATGGTAACAAAGCCCCCAAAATACCCACACTCTCCACCACAGTAACAGTAACAGTCTTGTACTAAGGCAGTATTTGTTTTCCTCCAGCGCTGTGTAATCTTGGGAATAAGCGAATAACTAATGTGAGCCTGCCATAGCCTTGGATTTTATTTATGCATAACATCTGCCTCAAACATGTAGCTTTGGTTTGGAGCATCTGTCTGACATGCCCTTAGAAATGAATGCAATGCTACTGTATGCATCGGGGATATGATATATGCATAAGCCCATCAAGACTGGTGTGGAGGCTGAGTAGCATTGTAACAATTTAACAGTTTCGTTCTGTTGTCGGAGTCAGCTTCTTAGTAATTTGTTGCTGAAATAAAGAATTCAGTAGACAGAGAGGCAATTGGGATCTGTGTATGACCTATGAGCAGCAATGAAGACAGACAGAAAAGTTTTTTATACTAACATTTTAAAGAGATCTTTACCATTGTATAAAAAAGTTTTCATAGTAAAAGCATTTTCAGAAATCGAAGATTTCTTTGATTAGGTTCAGATTTGGCCACATCTTTACAAAAATACAAGTTAATACAATGGGATAGTTTCATGTTACATTTGTCTAGGCCCTCAATGTGCTAGAAAAGTGATTCCATACTTGATTTTCCTCTCCAGTTGAGGTAAGCTACCTTTTTAGCAACAGCTATCCTTGGCAGAGAAATAGCCATACCACATGTGCCCACAATGCAACACAATACCACAATTACACAGTACCACTAACACTCAAAAGATTAAAGTAATTGTTCATTTATATGTCAGTTAGACTTGCTGTCTGCCAGTGTTAGGAAGTTAAAAGAACTTGTAAACATTGATAAAACTTTTTTACTTGCCATACATACAATTCCCAAAAAGCAGCACAACATGCATTTTAACCAATAGGCAAAAAACAACAATGTAAACATCACCACGCCAATCGGTGGCAAAATGGTTACCAAAAGATACATGAACATTACACTACATTGCCAGAGAAGTTCTACTTGTACTTAATACTTGTATAAATGAAAGCAGTTGTCTTTGTGCCAAACAGAATTTATCACCTTTGAATCAACTTTTCACTTTATATCATTTCTAGGAACTTACATGCTAACACTAAATTAATTATTAATAAGTTATACAGTTAGAACAAACACAAATACAGTAGGCTGGAAGGAGAAAATGAGTTGTTGTCGTGCACAAATCAAGCGCTCCTATTCCTGTGGGGAGATGCCTGTGTGTCGACTGCGCCTTTCCCTGCTTGTCGCTGCCCGGGCTCCTTTTTATTTTTGAGGCGAGTTGTCATCTCCGGTTCTCTTCATTTGTCACTTTAGCCGCGTCTAATGAGACACTCAGTCGCGCCGGTTAAGCTTGGCCCGTCATGCATTTGATTGGAACACAAGGGCACTCCGATCCCTCTGTCTGTTTGTGGACAAAAAGCTTGTTTGACTGTTTTGGCAATAGAATCTCCCGGGAGTTGCTGCTGCTAGCTAGTGCGGGTTGTTTGCGGAGAAGGTCGTCATTTCCACATCAAATAGAGCTATGTGTGTGTGGGGAATGTAAGGCCCGTTAGATTTACCGAAACGTTGCCGCGTGCCTGCTGTCCAAACGCTAGCGAAAAACAAGAAGTACATTGGCATCCGCGGGAGATGAAATTCCCCATTGTGATTAAAGGTAAAGAGTTAGTTTCATGTAGAAAACAGCGTGCCTCGGTGCAGGGTGTTGTTCGTCGACAAATGCGCTTTTAGGTTTTTACAAATGCGCGACAAGGTGGGGAAAGATTGCCAAGTGACTGAAAGTTTTTATAGTAGTAAATGAAAATGCGGTTTACCTAAACAACAATTAAGTCAATATTAGCACTACATGAGTTGTAGCGGAGTGAATGAAGTTTCCTCCTTGTGTCTTTTGGGGAAAAACTGCCTTGCAAAAACCTAAATTTGTATCAGGTCACATGTTTAGTAGTGTTAGTCTGAGTAGTTGAATTAGCATTATCATAAACTATATTCTTTGCACTTCTTTGACATATTACAATAATCCCTTTCTTAAAAACTACAGGGGGAGTGCAAACAATAGAGGGAACAAATATGGCATTGTTCCTATTAAAGTTTAAGGTCAACTATGAAAATATTCAATGAAATGTTCATCCTAAATTTGCCACTTGCCTTCTCTAAACCAAGCAGCCAAGATTGCAAAAACAGTTTACAAAAGTAGAATGCCCATCACAAATTTTCTGTCTGAGTTTTTCCATAACCATTGGGCCTGGTACTGTATTATTCAGAGTGTACCCTGCCTAAGGCCCATAGATGTTTCTTTCTTACTTTCCCTACTTTACAATTCAATTTTTTCCCATCCTTTGCTTCTCCTCCCAAAAATAAGCAACCAAGACCCAACATACAGCCATGGACTTCTGTGTGGGGTCGCTCAGATAAGTCGCATCTGTATCGGCCTGCACACATGCTACTGTCATACTTTCATCATACAAACATTGACTGATCTGGCCAAACAAACATGCAGAGATAGGAGAGAGGGCAATATTGTATGGATACATCAGAGCTGAGGCCCCAAGGTTGTTTTTGCCAAGGTGAACGCGTCAACACGCACAATCTGTACTGCACAGTCTAAAGAGCTTTTGGAATAATATGGAGTAAATTATGATTCCAGTACAAAGCTATTTATGATCTGTGCTTAGTCTCGCTTTCATAATGCATCATATAAAGATATCAATGTATTAAATAAATGTCCCCAGACACGGTAAAGTGAAAGATTGTCAGTGTCAGTTCTGGTAGTCCGACCCCAGTTAACGCATTCCAGTTGATAAATTGTAAATAAACAAATGTATAGATATAGTCAGCAGAACGTTGGATTTTGTGATTTCAGATATTGCGATTACGATTAGATTTGAATTTGTTTTTAAAGCCAAGATACAATTCACAGAGCATATTTGTCTGGAAGCATTAACACTTGCAAAAAAACACTAATATATGAACTGTTCAACTTCCACAAGAATCACAAACCTTTCAGAACATGTTTGTAGAGGTTAAACCAACAAGGGAAGCAGGTAATAAACCATACATTCTGTTCAGATATATTATAATGACTAAATTGCAGTCTTTGCTAATTGTGACCATTAAAATTTCGATTCAATTTCGATTCATCTTTCAGCACTATCACACACCTTGCCATTTGAGCCATTTAGACCAAACCATAAGTACTATAAATCCAGCGTTCACTTATTCACTCTGTGGTTTCTCTCCCACACAATCATGCTAATGTCAATCTGGGTGTCGTCTGGAGGAAGCGGGGGAGGGCTGGATGCGAGAAGCACATCTGGAGCTTATGTGATAAGAAGGAGTCACTTCAGAGGCAACTTCCACCAGCGCTACATCTACCAGTCTGTCTATTCCACACAAGAGGAGCACACATACAGGTGATCAATGACACCCCAGTCTAAGAGGGCATTAGGAAGGGGGATCAACTTGTTGGTTTGAAGGCGCTTCGACATAAGGAGAGCAGAAGATATGCAGGTCTCAGTAGACTTTGCACTTAGTCATAGGTAATTGACACTTTGCATTAAACTCCTGGAGCTAGTGTTCCAAAAGAAGCAACAATGAAATTAAAGGCACTTGACATACTGTTGAGAGCCGGCAAAGCAGTGGAAATTCACCGGCCTTGAGGAAGCGCACCTAAAGATAGGCCATGGGTCAGATATTAGAACATGTTCCAACATGTCTCTAACTTATGTTGTTTTTGTCTACATAATGTATTAATGGGTCATCCTACTATGCCAAAATAAACTATTGTCTATATTTGCTACAATGTAATTTTCCATTATGAATAATGTCATGCTTCTGTGTACAGTAGTATAAATGGCTGTGTATGTTACTATTCTGGGCTTTTTTCCTCTTTTGTCTTTTTTGTGCTTTTTTGGTTCTTGCTTTTTGGATCTTTACATACAATACATACAAATAGTGCTAGCAATCACAGGGTAACTCATGATTTGATCTAAATAATATTAGAAATAATGCATCCGATTTATTGTATGTAGCACTTATATAGCACAGACATCAAAGTTGCTTTCCAGTTGATTCCGTTATTCATTTAAGTCACACATTGATAGTGGTGAGCTATATCACACGTACACGTACACACACACACACACAACTTTCAGTTCCGTACTCCATGTGCACAGGATTTGCCCGGACACGTACAGGACAAGGACCGCAGTCAGTATAAATGACGGAAGGAGACTGTATGGAGGCTAGGCCCAAGAACACAACAACAGCATGAGCGGGATTTGAACCGTCAATCCTCCGGTATAGGATGACCACTCTACCACTAAAGCGCTGCTGTCCATGTATTAGTATGTGTAAGTGAATGCATTAGCAGTGTTCAAAGAAATGCTGCTATTTTAATTTGGATCTTAAAATTGATGTAAGGCTTTTCAATGAATATTCAATGCAATCTATACGCGAACAAGTCAACAGTTTGAATTTCACTGTCTGCATGTTAACAGGAATACAGCTCTCACACATCTACCATCTTGTCATGTTTC
>JAVQKG010222212.1:0-13943 GCA_036025885.1 Hypseleotris bucephala
ATATGTGTTGTCCATGAGAGTGTGTCTTCTAGCCATACACCTAATAACACCTATACTTACATTGTATACTGTCTTGGCTTGTATGAATACCTTACTATACACAATGAAAGTAAAGTAATCCAGATTACATGCTTAGTTGTTTCCAATGAAGTTTCTGTTTTATTCTTTTGCCCTTTACTAAGATTTTGACCAAATTTGATATGTTACTTGCATCGCATACTATCTTGTCATACATTTCATTGTGATGTCTACATACTTTACAATACATACAATGAGAATACACCAGATTACTAGTTTCATAATGGTTTATATTCCTGAACAAAGCAGATTTCGGATTAAACTTGGTGTGAATATACGTCGCTTGTGCTATCAAAGTCTGCTTGTCGATAACCAAACCAGCACACACTTGAACACACATAAAGCCATGTGACATTTCCCCCTCATGGATTAAGCCCGGATCATAGTACTTGGCATCACTCCCAGTTTACACACACACGTCAGCCCGCTAATTCACCTTTGTTAGAAATTCATCTGTTCTGGCTATAGAGCTGGGTGGTTTGAAGGCGCAGGGATAAAAGCTATCTTCTGTGCATATCAGTGGCGAGTTTGGGCTGTTTTGCGCTCACCCTGACATTAAGAACAAAAGCGTGGCTGACTCGGAAAAGGTCGCTGTGTTCGCGGGTGACGGTTCTGTTTTATCAAGAGTCAATGCATTTTCAACGGACGCTTGGCCTGTTGTATACAAACTGAATGTTTCATCATTGGTATTATTGATTTACTGTACAACAAAAGGCGACACGAACACTGGTTTCTACGTAAACAAGGCAAATCGATACATGCTTTGGATTAATAGAATAAAACCACATCATGGACTGTGCAATAGGATCTGTTGTTCCTGTTGCACCTTCCATCTGTCACATATAGATGTATACAATCAGTGTATACTTCAAATGCAAACCTTTTACTTATTATGTCTTTTATTCATATCTTTTGCAACCAACTAATAATGTATAGCAAAAATAATGTAACCAAGCTTTTTTTTTTCTTTTACAAATTTATTAAGGTCGTGTAAAGTTGTACTAATATCGCACAGCGTAACCAGGATTACAATTTGAAACATTTGTCTAAGCTATAGTCACACCCACCCATAATACTTAACAAGTGCAGCAGTGATGGATATCTGTTAAGACATTATTTAGACAGTTCTGTGGTAAGATGGCTCTCAAATGTTCCCCTGATGCTTTTACAAGACACACTCCCATAGTTTTTTGGCTGATCTCTGCTCTCTCCACTGTGATTATTTCACTGGTGGAAGATCAAATTTGGTCTGTCTTACGGTAAGCTGCGGTTAGTAGAAATTGGCTCTACAGGTATATCCATTATAGAAGCAGTGGAGAAGACAGAAATCCTCTTTTGTCACATTTATGATATTACCATTTGCTTGGCGACAGTAAATTGGTTTGACAGGCGGGCTCAGCGGGAGACTTCCACACTTTAGAGGACTCTTTATGTCTCTCACTGGCAGATGCATTAGACTGTCTTCTCTGCAGCCTGTTCCCGATCGTACTTTCTGTCACCATCAGATGCCCCGTTGGAAACAGCGGGCACTTTGTTCTGGGCAGACATTTCTCATAAAAATCAAAGGCAAGCTGGTCTAATATATAATAAAATGGTATTAATACATGTTGTAAGGATATGTAATGTTAAGTGGGTATGTTGGTCAGTAGGTCAGTACGTCTTTGGCTGATTTGGTATAATATTTCCTCATTGTGGGACAATTTAAGGTTTTCTTATCTTTAATTTTAAGGTTGTAACTTCTTCATCTACTCTTTTGTCTGCTCCGATAATCGTTTACTAATTATTAACCACTACTGGTGCAGACAGATGTACCAAACTGTAAAAGGCTTAATTTACAACAGTGGCTCAGACAATAGGCTGATAGATCCATAAAACACAAAATATCAACCAAGGTGCCTCTATGTATCAAACATACTGCTAATGGTGTAATAGATGACATCAGATGGTGGGTTGAGCATCTTGTGGTCAGCGGCTGTCACATCCAGTCTCCTGTCATGCTTTATCTTTCATGGTCAACACAGTTAATTAGATCATTGCGTGTGTGTTTATGCATTATGGTTAGCATAAGCCTAATGTTATCCTATTTTTTTTTTTGCCAGGGAGATGGCTTAACATGGTGCTGATTAGCCCGCTCCGCCAGTCTAGCCCCATCCCCAGAACTTAATTGTTCATGTCTGTTGCCTGTGTGCAAGAGTGCGGATCTTCAAGTTAATGTTTGTTGGCCGGCAATTTGGACATTTCCTTCACAAAAATAGTGTGTCAAAGCGTCTCTTAGTCTCTGGAAGCAGTGAGCATCATAAAGGTTGCTATGGTATGGTGCTATACAGTTATCCAATGTATACTACACACCTTGGTTCATAAATAATTGACCTGTCATAGCGAGACGACAAGATGGAACAGATACACTCTCCCCTCCTCTTTTCGCATCACATTTCTCATTCCCATCTTGTCCTCTTTATCCTCCCCTTCCTAGCTTTAGTATTCTTTGAGGGTAGCCTACTTTTTGCTACTGAACTTGGGAGTGGTAGTAGTGCTGTCAATGTAAGCGCACTTGTCCCCTAATGCTAAATAAATGGCTTTTTGAAGTGCTGCCGGCCCTGTGTTCATGTGCCAGTATGTAAATGGGTCATCAAGTCGACTGGACATGTCCCAAAGTGTCATGGCCTCGTCACAACCAAGCGTTAAAAAAGTAGTGCCAACAAAGGCTAGTTATTCATTTACATCCCTGAAATTAAACAGTGCTAAGACTACAGCTGTTGGATTACTGGTGTGGATGAGAAGGGGCAATAAAGGGTTCACATTTGGATTGCGTCCAGGTAGTTTCACATGCTGAACAGGCCAAATGGTGGCTTGTTAAGGCCAGAATAGTCCCAGTGTTCCTTATATAGGCTTGTAGCAAGAGGTGGGTAATAGCATCTCTAGTGAGTTATCTTACATTTACTTAGTTACATTTTCCTGGAACAAATTGTCCTTCTAATAGTTATAATAAACACACATAAATGTTTTGTCTTTTATACTTGTTTAGTCAGTTTTCCTTTTACCAAGTGCTTTTTTAATGAATCACACAACTACCCCCATCAACTTAGTAACATTTTTTTTTAAATAACTATACAATCCAATACAAATTCTGACTATGCTACCCACCTCTAGCCGCAGTCCAAAGGTTTAATCCTAAACCCCAGATTCTCTTACATACACTTTTACTTAATAATGGATCCACCGGAAATATTCTCTCCCACCCTTTTTTCATTTGTACACTGAGACAGAAGGCGAGAGGTAGGATCAGATGGCCCAGAGCCCGGTTGGAGACGTCTCATTAAGAGTGTGTTTTGTATTGAAGGTTCGCCCGGTGTGTTTGCGCAGGCTCGCATTACCACAGATGCTGTTCCTTTGGTGCTTCTTTTGTCTGTGCTTGGTAGTCGGGCGCTTGCTAAAACAAAAGAATAAACTCACAAATGCTGAAAGATTAGAAATGAATTAATGCATCCCTTTCTTTATGATATTAAGAAACTATCGAATATAAAATTGAAATTGTGATCACATTTAGAAACAATACAATAGTAAGTGTCCTGTCTTCTCTTCCTCCAATTAACAATCAATTTCCTTTCCATATTCAATCACGGTAGAAAAGTTGCACTTCCTCAGTTTTTAGTTGAGTGCTAAACCCCCCGAAATGTCAGTTTCCATATTATTTTTGAAGATAAAACTTTGTACTGTGCTTGATAGATAAATTCTAAGATAATGATTTATAGGTAGTGTGCAAAATAGTTCAAAGTGTTCAACAAAGTCAGTATGGAGCTACATAACAACGTCATAGTGTTTATTGTTTTAAATTCTTCATGTCTTAAAAAAATAAGTTTGAAATTCTAGTATTGCTACACTATTCCTTAATGATTTTGTCCCAAGCTCACTGTTTCTAAGCACTCTCCTCTTTCCCTTCTTGTCTTTCTTCAGGGTTTCACCTCAGCGGCACCGTAACCGAACCGGCCATGTCATCAGAGCCAGAGGTCACGCACAAAGTGGCCATCAGTTTCGACAGATGCAAGATAACCTCGGTCACCTGTGGCTGTGGGAACAAAGACATCTTCTACTGCGCCCATGTGGTAGCACTGTCTCTTTACAGGATCCGCAAGCCCGAGCAGGTAATGTCTCAGCAACCCTAGATACCCTGTTAAAGTACTGTATGGAATTTTCCATTGGATCCAGTCCCTTGATAATTTAAAGGAAAACACTCTGAGCCGTTGTGAAATCCTATAGAATATTTACATCTTTATACCTTTGGATACCAGTCAGCAGTATACAAATGCAGAGCTAAGTACATTTCTCAGCACCAGGCTTTCTATGTAGTATGGAAAGATTTAGAATTTGATTGCAGACAATACAGGAAACGATTAAAAATGTATAAAAACTAGGCAAAATTACACTTATGATGTCTTTAAATGCAAATATTTTATTCAAGGGATGCAGTGAAGCAGCAAGAGCATATGCATAAACTAATTTAGTATTTTGTAAATCAACAAAAAATAAAACATAGAAATTGCACATTTTTGAACACTGTAGCTTTGTTTAAACTTTCCACAGTACTGTCGAAATTTGCATCAAGTTCATATTCTATAAACATCTTGGCTTGTATTAAAACTTGCATCCTTCTGTTTGTCCCACAGGTAAAGTTGCGGTTGCCCATTTCCGAGACCTTGTTTCAGATGAACCGGGATCAGTTGCAGAAGCTGGTGCAGTATTTGATAACCGCCCACCACACAGAAGTGCTGCCCACTGCTCAAAAACTAGCAGATGAGATCCTCTCCTCCAACTCTGAGATTAACCAAGTTCACGGTGAGAGGACAATCTTGTTATAGCAGCAAACTTCACAAGGAGCTCTTCAAATATACAAATCCAGGTTATATAGAAGTGCAGACAGAAAAAAAAAGTTTTGGTCTAGTGCAGGGATATCTTTATAGCAACAGGCTAGACCTGAAAGCTCAAAGCACACTGTATATTTTCCCTTACATGCCTCACACCAGATTACTGTAGCAAAGAAAAAGTACACTTCAAATGACTTTTTTCACACGAGTTTCCTTACTACATCCACTAGTTCCTTCCTTCTAGCACGGCAATGTCAAGAAAAGCACAAACAAGAAGTCGAATGATGAAATGGATGCAGTAAAAAGGGGACAGTGAGGATAAGAGAGTAGCGCTGACAGTTCGGGAAAGAGAAGGCACATGAAAGACTTGGCGAAAAAATACAGACATGAAACAAGAAGAGGCCCACTTTGAGGAAAACCACAAGAAAACTAGAGACATTATTTTTACAAAACAAACCTCTTTGTCCGTCCCCCCAGTTCTGCACTAAACTGTTGACATTCTGCAGCCTGTTCTGTTCAGGAAGCTCCAGTGCTGTGTTTCCCGTCGGTCTTTGACAGACGGGATCATGGGGGTTGAAGTTCATTCGATCCAGGAGCTTGGCTTTGATGAAGGAATGTGGCTGTTTGCTGTTGTTGCGTTACTCTCAGTCAGTTGGAAACACATCTTCAGGCTTTTTCCTCTAACTCGCATCCTGCTAGATCAAAGCAGTACTAGTCACCTCCTACTTCCAATTCTCCTGGTGAACTGAAAATTGAAAAATAAAGTGGGCTTAATTTGACCATTAGTTTTAGTCAAGCTGATATGGTTGGGAGTCAAGATAGTTACTGTTGAAAGCTAGTAACTGACTGTTGCATCTAAACATACTTTTTTAGGCCAGCTTTGTTGAAGATGTTATTTTTTTTTTTCCTATTTGCATATTTGAAGTTTGAAAGCATTGCTTGGTTGGACATTAATATTAAAATGCGTATGTAATATGTTTTTTCCCAGGAGCCCCAGACCCAACGGCAGGAGCCAGCATTGACGATGACAACTGCTGGCATCTGGATGAAGATCAGGTCCGAGAGCAGGTCAAACAGTTTCTGTCTCAAGGTGGATACTATGGCTCCGGGAAACAGCTCAACTCCATGTTTGCTAAGGTGAGATGTCTGTCCCATTACTTATTTAGTATTAGATTGGTGCAGGATTTAAAAAAATCATAATTCAAAATTACATAGCACAAAGTGATGTGTCCTTCATCCAGCAAGATTAAAGTGTTTGAACTCATCCCAAATGTATTTTTTCAAAAGGTTACCCCAATTTAGTTTTTGCAATCTCAAGGAAAATTAAATTCTTGACCAATCTGAAACAAGAAGCAGACCTAGCACTGACCTACTAAATAAAAAGGTGAAGAGGTAGACAATGATCAGGACTGTATTGTATGGTTGTAACTTATGTATTCAAATGGTTAGTTAAACCCAGTCACATGGAACCTTGCAGGTTCGGGAAATGCTCCGAATGCGAGACTCAAACGGCGCCCGGATGCTGACTCTCATCACAGAGCAGTTCATGGCGGACCCCCGTCTGTCACTATGGCGACAGCAGGGCACAGGCATGACGGATAAGTGTCGACAGCTCTGGGACGAGCTAGGTAAGAACTATTTGAAATGAGAAATAGATCCGAAAGATACATTTATTTTGATTAGAATTGAATGGCTAGCCCCTTAGTTACTCAGACAAATTGACAATCACCTTGTCGGGTAAACATTCATCCAGTCAGTAAGCTATTAGGTCATTCAGTCAAGTCGGGTAGTAGTTTCTCTTCTCTTCCTGCTCGGACCGCTCCTTGTGCTCTCCACACACAGAATGGTAAATGCTGCAAATCAATACTGCTTCTCTGCTTCTGTGCAATCGATCTGGGCATTTAGGAGGTCAATAAGAACACTTCCTGGGTGAGCGAGGAGATTATGACACAGACTGAAAGAACAGACAGGCATCACTGTGCTCCACAGACACAGGGACATCTACAGTTGACCTGGGCTGACATTCTATCAACAACTATTAGGATTTTCATATTGGACATGCTTGTGTTTGGTGTTGCTTCATTGTACTGAGTAGCAACATGATTTAAATATTGAATGTATTGAATGCCTTTTTGAATTGCATTATTTTGTTTTTTTCACTAGGTGCATTGTGGGTATGTGTGGTGCTAAACCCTCACTGTAAAAGTGATGAAAAGACAGGATGGCTGAAGCAGCTGAAGAAGTGGGGCGACATGGATGTGTGCCCGTTGGAGGATGGTAACTACGGCAGTGAGCTTCCCAATATTACCAATGCACTACCGCAAAGCAACCTCGCACAAGGTCAGCAGACACTCTACAATTAAGAGACTGCAAACATCATAAAGATGATGTAGTAGCAGGCACAGAAATCTAACCCTTGTTACTGTTTTAGACTCTCTGTCCCGGCCGAGGAGGACGGTGTTCAGTCGGGCGGTTGAGGCCTGTGACCTCCACTGGCAGGACAGCCATCTCCAGAGAATCATCAGCAGTGATTTCTACATGTCCCCGTCCTACCAGAGAGAGGGTGAGAGCCTGCTGTTCAGCCCACAAGGACTCCCACTCTGGCTAGGTAAACACCTCTTTTACATAACGTTTGTATGAACATGGATAGTTTTGCTTTATTATTATTCACCTAGTGTTAAGTTTCATGATAAAAGTGAATCTGTAAAAGCTAGATGCACACATAGGATCTAATTCCACTGAAAACACACCAGTAATTCTGCTGATATTCGAGTCTGCAGTAAGCAGCTTCCAGCAAAGATCTGTCAGATTGTGCAACTTAAGCCAGCTATCAGACACAGTGGCATTGTGCTGAGACTGCAGTGTGCGTGTGTGTGCACCATACCAATGCCAGCTCTCATACAGTGTGTCTTGTGAGGGGGTTTGGTGGAAAAGCTCATTCATTGCTGTGCACAGAAAGTATGTCTTTGATGTGAGTGTGACCAAGTCTTGTGTGCTTTTAAACCAGACCATGTCCCAACGGCATGTGCCCGGGTCGACGCACTCCGTTCCCACGGTTACTCCAGAGAAGCTCTGCGATTGGCTGTGGCCATCATCAATACTCTCCGCCTCCAACAGCATAGGCAGATGGACATCTACAAACACCAAAAGAAAGGTAGAAAACCATAGCCATAAAACAATTGTAATTCTTCATATAACATTTGCTTTTGGTCTCTTACTACTTTTTCCATATTTTTTTTCTGTTTAGAGCTTCTGCAGAGGGGTGTTACTTCCACCACTAACCTTGAAGGCTGGGTTGGTCATCCACTGGACCCTATAGGCTGCCTATTCATTACACTCACAGAAACCTGCCGTGTAGACGACGATAACAGCATGGACACTGGAGGTGAGCAATCTTACAATATAATTTGTGTGACAGTCCATAACATACATTTACTAAAAGAGGGAGCTTTCTGAATATTAAATGTGTTGTGTCTAGGTGCACTATCATTATACTCACTGCATTACTTGACCCCCTCACATTTCCCCTGAATGCGCTTATAAGAGCTAAGCCGCTGTCCACTACACCTTGGTCTTAATTATTACACGACACATTAGCAAAGACCTTATTTACCAAACACAAGATCTAATTCCTTACGGCCTTCTCGGGCTAATGCCATGTAATCCTGAGCAGAGGTGAATACGGGCACAGGGTGACTCATCAGACAACAGACTCCATGCTTCTCCTCAGTCAGGGCAAGGCGCTATTGTGCTGCAGACAGCCATAAACTAGCACAGCATGAATGGACCAGCTCATTTACACCGCAAGTCCTGTTAGTGTGTGTGAGTGTGTGGTAGGTATAGAATCCATTACCATTTGCATTTTTCACACTGCTCAGGGCTTTTTTGCACCAGTAGCCATCACAACTGAGTAGAATAGGGGTTGGGTTTTTCTATTGTTACCAGGCTACAGGGGAACTATTGTCGGTTCAAACAATGCTGACCACTGGCACACTCATTATTGTGTGTATGCTGGAGATGGAGTGAATTATTGTCTTGGGCTGTTTTGGGAATTTGAGAAGCCAGCTATGATTATTGTGAGTGTTTTTGTGTAAAATGGCCTGGCCTCTTTGCTTGCTTTCCCCCCTGAAGGAGACAGCTGCGAACATCTGTTGACCATGCATCAACCAATGAAAATGCACAGCTGTCTTTAGTATTTTTAAACCAGCCAATAGGGGCCCATGCTTGGAACAAAACCAGAAATTCTACCCAGGGTCTATGTCAGAAAGACTAAAATCTTGCTTTGGTTTGTTACACACAAGTGCACACATTAGATTATGGTGTGTACGGGATTTAAGCTGATTGGTAGAGGAGGGGGTGCACCCGGGAGCAAATGGGCACCAATCAACAGCTGAGACTTTCATAACATCTGTTGTCACTTATAGCTTTTCAAGTATTGGGTCAAGCGCCAAGCGTCCATCTTGTATTAGAGAAGCCATTTTCAATATATTAAACACAGTCCTCGTTCTGAAGTCCAGAGCAGACTTTTCCCAGAGATTTTCACTGATTGAAAACAGCCTTTGTTCCTTTTGCAGTTTAGTCAAACCTCTAAAACCAGCCATTTGACTTTGAAATGCTGTTAATGTCACCATGGATTGTGTTGAAAAAACAAAACACTTCTTTTAGTCTGTGACGTGTTAAGATCTAGGGCTTTATTATAATATGCAATGTGTGATAAATAAAAGACAAGAAATAAATCAAACCTAATGGCCAAACCAGGAATAAACTAGCACTAGAAATAAAAATGGGAGTAAACCAGCACCATTTCAAGACAAAGCTGAAGAGTAAATTTAGACCTAATTTGGCCCCTTTTGTGTTTTATTAATTGTATTTTTTTTCTCTTCTTTTCCTCAGAAGGTGACCCCAGACCTCCATTCTACAACCATGTGCCAGTGTGGGGCAGCCCCGATTCAGGAGAGTCCTACCTGACCCTTGCCTTAGAGGTGGCTCTCATGGGGATGGGCCAGCAGAGGATAATGCCCGAAGGCCTCTATGCTCAGGATAAGGTAACACTATTTAATTCTGCTCTTTTACATAATACATGTTTTCAGTCATTGCTACCAATCTCTAAACCACATATTTGTGAAGCCTGTGTGGAGAATGTCATAGTAATTAAATTGCCAGCACCATAGAAAAGCTTCTTGGAAAACAATCAGAAAATTATAGCACTTATGGAAACATTTCTTTGTAAATGCTAATCTTCTTAAGAGTTTAGCATGTCGGCTGCTTTTAATGCAAGTGGAAAGACTGCTTTAGTTTTAGTCTAATCAAGGAGAGCTGCTTTTTACATTTATGAATAGAAGCTTTCACTAATCTAATAAAAAAACACTTTGACATGTTAACAAAAGTTTTTTCTTTTAAAAGTTTAATTTTTTATTATTATTATTTATTTCAGGTGTGTCGAAATGAAGAGCAGATTGTTGCAAAGCTTCAAGAACTAGAGCTGGACGATCTTCTGGTTCATACATTGAGAAAACAGGCTGTCCAGCTACTAGAAGGTACAAAAGCAATGACAATTTATTTTTCTTTGTCACCGTTTAAAAACTTGGTATTAAACTTTGTCTTTCTTTTTTCCAGCTGGCCCATTTAGCGGTATGGGTGAAGTCATTCATCGAGAGAGTGTTCCCATGCACACGTTTGCCAAGTACCTTTTCTCTGCACTGCTCCCCCATGACGCAGAACTGGCATATAAAGTGGCTTTGCGGGCCATGAGGTCAGATTTGAGTCTTATGTTTTGCCACACCAATTGAATTTAATATTTGAAAACAATATATTGACTGTAATACATGATTTGTAATAACAAACATTGTATACTTTTCAGACTTCCTGTACTAGAGTCAACAGCCGGTTCCGGAGATGTCGGACATTCCCATCATGGTATATCTATAGTCCCGAGCAGATATCCACGCTGGTTCACTCTGGGACATCTAGAGTCACAACAGTGTGAGCTGGCCTCGACCATGTTGACTGCAGCAAAAGGTAACAACATTAAAAACTACAGGATGTATTTCTATGCTATATCGTATTTACAAGGGCTGCACAATTATAGAAAAACATAGAAAATGCAGTAGCTAAATTACCAGTGAAATTTGGGCATCATCTTTGGACCATTTTACCATTTTTACTTCACCACAACATTGTTTTCTATGACTTGTCTTGAACAATTATTATCTCTGCCATTACCCTTACAGCAGTGCATCCAGTTTCTCACAATATAGATAAAGCTATCATTATTGAGATGATAAACTTCCAATATATATTACCCAACCCTATTTATTATTGTATGTATTTGTACATTAAGGCTGTATTTAACACTTATTTTTTTGTAGGCGACATGTTAAGGTTGCGGACAGTACTTGAGGCAATCCAGAAAAACATCCACTCCTCTTCATTAATCTTCAAACTGGCCCAGGACGCCTTTAAGATCGCCACGCCTGCGGACAACCCACCCGATATCACCCTGCTGAACGTGGCACTAGAGCTGGGCCTACAGGTACTACTTACTGAGTGTAAAATGGAGAAAGCTAACTATGAGGGCAGAGTCTGTCATTTTACAAAGTTTTTTTTACCACAAAAAACAGCAGCGGGCATCGGTCAGCACTCAACCATTTTCTGGAACATGTAATTTTGGCAGGCCTCCACAGCCTCACTACAAATGAACTGTGCAAACATCACATAGTGTTGATGAGAAGAAACTATGTAATTACAGCATTTGGGGTTTTACAGTAAACCCAGAAAAAGCCAAAGTGCAATTTTCTCACTATTTTGAATGTCTGCAAATTTCTCTGTAAAAAAAACCCTGCAAATTAAGTTTTATGAAAAAAAAAATGCTTGGGCTGCAATTAGTTTTCTGTCATCACTATTCATGGAATCAGCATATATTTATATGTCGCAGAATACTTTGGATTTTTAAGATTTATAAAAGAAAATACTTAAAAAGCAGCCTAAACAACTGACCTAATGTGCCACAGGTGATGAGGATGACTCTGTCCACTTTGAACTGGAGAAGAAGGGAGATGGTCCGTTGGCTGGTAACCTGTGCTACTGAAGTTGGTAAGTGATGTTTTTTTTTTAAAATACTTTTATGAATATCCTTGAGCTCACATTGTTCTCTTCTGTTTGCCTCAGGTTTGCGAGCTCTGGTTAGCATTCTGCAGAGTTGGTACACTCTCTTCACTCCCACTGAAGCCACCAGCATTGTGGCAGCTACAGTCATGTCCCACAACACCATCCTGCGCCTCAGCCTGGACTACCCTCAGCGAGAGGAGCTGGCCAGCTGCGCCCGGACCCTGGCCTTACAGTGTGCCATGAAGGACCCTCAGAACTGTGCTCTGTCCGCTCTGACGCTGTGTGAAAAGGACCATATCGCCTTTGAGACGGCCTATCAGATTGTGATCGATGCAGCGTCCACAGGAATGACATACTCTCAGTTGTTCACGATCGCCCGGTACATGGAGCACAGAGGATACCCTCTGAGGTCCTTTAAACTGGCCTCTCTCGCCATGACCCACCTTAACCTGGCCTACAACCAGGACACACACCCTGCTATTAACGACGTGCTCTGGGCCTGTGCGCTCAGCCACTCTTTAGGTAAAAACGAGCTGGCCGCCATAATCCCCCTGGTGGTGAAGAGTGTGCACTGTGCCACAGTGCTGTCTGACATCTTGCGGAGGTGCACCATGACTGCACCAGGACTGGCCGGTATTCCCGGGAGAAGGAACTCTGGAAAGCTGATGTCGACGGACAAGGCTCCGCTGCGACAGCTGCTGGACGCTACCATTTCAGCTTACATCAACACCACGCACTCCCGACTGACTCACATCAGCCCGCGCCACTACGGCGAGTTCATTGAGTTTCTAAGTAAAGCGCGAGAGACTTTTCTGCTGGCACAAGACGGACACATTCAGTTTGCCCAGTTCATAGACAACCTAAAACAGATCTACAAGGGCAAAAAGAAACTCATGATGTTGGTCAGGGAGCGCTTTGGCTGACCCTAGCACCCCTCACAGGGACCTTTTGTTGAAAAGTTAAATTTATTTGTTTTAATATTTAAGGTTTTTGAAATTTCCTGTATTTTTTTTAGTTAATTTTGAGCCATTTGTTGACTAAGTCTAAGTTTGTTATGTTTCTTGAATGTGAACCAGGAAGTGTTCGCAGTATGTTGCTCTACTTCAGTGAGACTGCAAAGGGGAAAGTTTCTTAAAAAAGAACAATACATTATTTCCCTATTAAATAAAAGGCAGGAGATTGTGATGACAAGAAAACCTGTGGCACATGTTGATTTAAAACCAAAAGATTTTGTCGGTTGGGGTAGCTACTTTGAGCCAGTGAATGCTTTGTACTGGGTTAAGCAGTGTCATTTCAAATAGAGCCCAGTGAGGTGGAAAACACAGATAGTGTTACTGTCATACCTCGACTGTATTATTTGTCAGCTTTAACTTCTCTGTCAGAAAAGGCCTCTTGTTTTCTTCAGGGCATGTTAGTGTAGACAGGGCAGGATACAACTCAACTCCAAATAAACTTGACACCAGCTGCTCCTCCCATACTGTATGCACCTGCTGGTCAGTGCCCCTCCGTCAACATCTCTGCATGTCCTTAAGCCTGACAGTGACAAAATCAGTCAAATCTAGTTAAGGTACAATAGTACATGCTCCATGTGCACATATTCATAAACTATAACTGTGATAAACTATGGGGAAACAGTATCCCTGCTAAGGACACCTCTGCACTGCTGTACAGATTTTTGTGGCCAAAACCTTGAAAGTCTGTGATACACACTAGATTGTAAACTATACAACTCTCCTCTATTTAAAGTCTGCAAAGTATCAAGTCCATTTGTCTTATTAAACATTGGACTAGACTTTAGATTTTTGAGACTGGCTTTGTAAAGTGCTTTTTCCATCATAAGAACAGATGTATTAATGAGCCGTCTTATTTTGGTTATAACTTTAATCTGAAGCCTAA
>JAVQKG010222242.1:0-13359 GCA_036025885.1 Hypseleotris bucephala
AAACTGAAACATTAATAACAACAGCTGTTTTCCAGGGGGTTTTCACACTTCACTGTGTTTCCTGTTGAATTCCACGTGATACAGTATCTTTACAATCATTTAAAAAGCTGTTAGTCCCATGTTTTAGTATTATTGTGTGCGAAACATCTTTAAAAGAAAATACAAATTGTGCATCCACTTGTAATTGATAACACAAAGAAGAGCTCATAGTACAGAATAGAAACATACACCGATCACTTACTAGTGTAAGTGTTGAGTTTCAGTTGTCAAGTGGCAGTAACATTACTGTCAGCAGTTTGAGTGACAGCTACCGTTCAGAGTCACCAGCTAATTGTTAAATAAGTGCTGCTATAACACAGAATTTTGCTTTGGTTAGTTTTACGACATTGAGTCAACTTGAAACTGTAGAAAAGAAAGCCTAAGCGTAAACAGTGTGCTGTGA
Source organism: Hypseleotris bucephala (assembly GCA_036025885.1). NCBI lineage: Eukaryota > Metazoa > Chordata > Actinopteri > Gobiiformes > Eleotridae > Hypseleotris > Hypseleotris bucephala. Next base: position 443 of record JAVQKG010222242.1, read on the forward strand.
CTGTCAACAGCCCTGGCACTCTTTACCCAGCATGCCTGCTGCTGACACTCTGCGCTCGCCTCAGATAATCCCTTCTGACTTTGTATTTTCTACCGGCCTTATCACTTATGTGGTGGCAAGATCAAAAAGCGGTGAACCTTTCTGTGCCCTGCTCCCGCCATCGCAGTGCCGCCCTGAATCCTGTGCTGGACAGTTTGTTTTGAGGTGATACGCTGACCTTCATTTTACACAGCACTAACTCTCCCAGTCATCTCTGAAAGCACCTGATAAGCAGATGGCATGTCATCTATCATACTTGACCCCTGCATCCCAGGACAATGTATACACACCAGTGTCTGCAGACTGGTCTGAACAAGCCTGAGTGCTCAGAGAGCTCAGAGAGCATTGTGAGATAGATGGCCTGGTTTTTATATACAGTACCTACAGAATATGTCATATGAACATTTAAATGATCTTCATCATGCACTAATTTCTTTCTCCTTATGTGTGCATATTGTACTTTACATTTAGAGATGTTGGATTTTCTAAAATAGCCTGTACATTGTAAAGATTATTTGGGCAAGGACTATCTCTCTGAATGTCCTGCCTGTGTTACTCTGGGGTCGTTCCTACATACTCCGGCTCCCTCCTACTATACAAACAGATGCGTGAAGAGAATTGTTGACTCTAAGGCTCCAAACACACTGGATGTGTCCAGCATAGACAGGGTCAATGATAGTCCTAATTCGACATTCATTGGCACCAGTTATGCTTAGGGATTGCCAGAAATCATCTGGTATAATAGTGCTTACGACATTTGTAGAAATATAGCAAGAAATCAAGAAATCAATTTCAATAGGAAACGCCAGCCACCTGCACCCCCTAATGGAAAAAAGCTATAAAAATGTAATGCTTAATTAAAATTATTTTAAAGCCATGTAAAATTGGATGTACTGATTCACCAGGGCAGCATTCTTGTTTCGTAAAATGAAAACCACCACTTTGCTGTACTTGAAGACATTATAACTGCTGCTGTGTGTTCATCCTTTCATTAGTGCATACTAATGAAAGGGGTTGTGTTATTTCATGTTCTTTGACTGATTGGTTCTGAGTTGTTTGTTTGATATTAGTCATAATGGGTTAGCTTCTCTTTGACTGCTACTTGCTTTATTCTAGTATTATAAAACACTTTATTGCAATTTGTCATATGCAGAGATGTTGACTGGGAAATGAAATGCATGCTTTATTGCATGTGCTAGGCAGGCGCTTTTATTTGTTTTGGGTAATTAATTAGGAAACACTTGAGCTTCATAAAAGACTTGTCTTAATAGCCTGAAAGAGACAGGAATTAATATTTTTAATATGCTTTATTTGCTCATACACATCTTAATAGAGATATTTGTTCCACTATAATTTAATACACCAGGGTTTTGAGTGCTACGATTAGTCCCTCTAATCAGTAAAAAGAAAAATGATGGTTTATTGCAAGATAATGGCTAAAGCAAAGTGTAAACTGGCTTTTAAATCCTTGCAGTGTGACAGTCCTTACAATAGATTTGGTCTGGTTTGTTTTGTCTTGAAAATATTGAGCAGCATTGACACTGGCATTATATGACAAAGATTGAGCATCTCTCAAAGGTCAGCACTTGCCAACAACCTTGGTAACACCGCAGCAATCCCAGGAATGTAAAACTAATAATTCCCTTCTACAGTTTAATAGATATGCTTTAGTATTTAAAGAATCAGCAACAGAATGGCCCAGTTAGTACATTACGAGGTCTGGTGCAGTTTTTGCCTTGACTGGTCAGAGTTTTTTTTTAGGCCAATAGATGACCTACATACAATCATTTTTCACAGATGTTGCTTCAGTTTAATTATGTTGGAATAAAACAGCAGAAAACACACACCTCAAATATGTTGCCTTTTCTTTCAAAAGCTTTTCCAAATGCTCATTATTTTCCAGTTTTTACCTGTTTGTCATTGATTCATATGGGATTGGGTTTGGTTCAGGCAAATAATTCTAGTCACACTCCCTCATTCACAGTCTGTGCCTCTCTTACTCGGATCTTCCTCAACAGTACCCCACACACGCTGTGAAGAAACACACTCCCCAACTCCGGAAGAAAACTTTCATCTGCATTCATCTTTTATAGATATCCTTTGTATTTTCAAAACCAATATTGGTGATGCATATTTAAAACTGAGACCTGTCAAAGATGTTCAAGTTTTTAAATTGCACCAGCTCGACGTCATGCTTTTACATGTTCATGCTTCACTCCACTTCCATTCTCTTATTGCTGTCACTACCTTTTTATTTTGGAAAATAACCTTCCCAAGTTTGCAGAGTGCCAAATGTGACTATATTTCATTGTTGATCAAAGCACAGCTTGTGGTGAAGAGAATCCACTATCCAGTTGTTTTATTTACAAGTGTTTTCAAGTCCACATAATTCCAGTAGTGATTGTTTGGCAAATTGCGGTAAAAGAAGAGTGGAAGCACAGTTTCACTAGTGGGGATCTGTTATTCTGCTTTAATTGGCACTTTAGCCACAGTAGTCCAAGAGATTAATAAGACCAGTCGTTGGAAATATGAGTTTAGGGTTCCCCCATCAACAGACAGGTCTCCACAGATATTGTGTGCACACTGTGCTACAAAAAAGATAGCCTTTTCCTGTTATGGCCAATGAAGATTGCTGTGAAAGTCGGTCTTGATCTATAATTGAGACACCAGGGTATATTTTCTTTCTGGAGTCGCTGTAATGGTTAGTGCATTAGGGTGGATGATGGAAGAAAGCCACACAATTACAGTACAAGCCATAGTAAATCAAAAAGATGTCTTTTTGGCCAATTTGGAGGTTGCAGTTGCTTCATCCTGTGCAGTGCTTTAGGTCTTCTCTCTCTCCCATGTCCGCTAAGAGCACTTTTCAGGTTCACTTAAATTTGTATAATTTTGAGCGCACTTTCAGACGTAATGGAAAGAATGCTGTGGACATGTTGTCGTTGGCCTTTGAAATGCAGTAAATGCACCCTTGACTTGGTTGCTAGGAGCCTTGTTCCTTCACATCCATCTCTCAGGTTCTGCTGTAAACATTAAGACATCTCCTGGATTCACAGACGAGCTCGTAAAGTACAGTGCTTTGACAGATCTCACCAAAGGCCACAGCATCAATGATTCTAGGCCTTTATAAACAGTGCACTTAGGCCTACACAACTGCAGTTCAACTTATTGGGACGAGGAGTGAGAGATGAGGTTGGTCATTTGGCCTGGCTCTTATAAGCTTGTTTATGCTTGGATTTTAAAGTTATGTACTTTAGCGATTCCAATTGAAATGGCTGTCAGTAGTCGAAGAGTCAATAGCTGTTTTTTTAATCATTTTTAACCTAATTTCTGCATTATAGCAAAATAGCACAGACAGGGCACACATCTGTCTTATCTTAATTTGTCTTTTCATAGCTGTTATGTGAAAATTAAACCTTACATTTTTGTAATGAAAAGACAAATAGTAGACCTGAAAGTTAAAATAAAATAGCTTTTGCAATGGCAGGGACATTTGTGGTGATACACAATCAACTGCTTTAGAATTTATCAAGGAACTAAAATAAGATTGGTGTCATGCTTTAGCACATTCAAAACCAATTTTATGTGGCATTTTTTTTATTTAGTCAAAAATTGCATTAAAATGCATTTATTGGAGTGTTTCACAATTTCCTAGAAGCCACACTTCAAATACGAGCTTTGTGTACACTTAGGCATTCATATATGACAGCTGGCTGCCTGTAGATTAGTCCTCTTTCATGTGATTGTGCCAGAAGGGTTAAGACTTAGCTGCTCGCTCTTCGTCATAACATTAAAACCACTGGCACTGCACCCAATCAACACGTCTCCAACCGCGTAGAGGAGGAGTCATAGCAGTATGCGCCTATATGTCACTCAATGATAAGTATTGGGAATTACACATTAATTAGTTTGCTTATTCTGAACAAGGCCTGACTGGCACTGACAATGTTAGATGCCTGGAGGGCAAAGATACAGTGCCCACTGCATAAAAGCAACCTCCCATTCAACTTAAATTAGCATAAACATTTTTAATCCTGGCATTTGTTTCACTTGTATAAATCACACAGATATGGAGATGAGACCAAGCTGCTGTTTACAATTGAATCTGTTTTATCTGCATTTTATGACCATACAGATGTGTTTAGCTTATATATCTAAGTTTAATTACGATGCTTTCACTGAACATCTGAACTCTAACTGGCTTCCAAAGAAACCCAGAGAAAAGCTTGTCAGTCATAAAAGTGGTGGCTGCAATGGCGACTGATTTGCATTTTATCCAGCTCTAGCTAAAATAGAATTCAAGCTCCTCTTAATCGCAGCAGCCTTGGGGCAATAGCGCAATCGCATTCTCAGTCCCCACTCTCTATGCGGGATCACAGTGGAAGGAAATATGATACCATGGCACCACTATTTCCTGGAGAGATTTCTAACATGAATCCAATGTATTTGTTTCACCTTTTGGAAAAACCCTCATTGATTATTTGGAGCCACAGTGTCTTGTTGAATCGCTCTCCACTTTCTGTTTGCTTCAATTTGTTCTTTACTTGTCAGTAGTTTGATGTCTGGCTCGTGACCCCTTCAACTCAGTGCGGATGGACTCGCTTGGTCACCAGCTGCTGTAACACAATGGTATTTTATTCTGGCAGACAATAATTATCTGTGGGAAGCCTCAACGGAAAAGAGAAAGATGCTCTTCACAACAATTTCCCTTCACTTGTAAATCGGCCTGTGTGCGCTATAGAATTAGATAAGTAAATCCTACTTAAAAAAATAAAACAAACTGATTGTGCTGAAAAAACGTAATGATTTATGCTGCTCTGGGGCAGACGGACAAGTGACCAGCCACCACTGAATACCAATTACACAACTACATTCATACTAGTGTGGTTTAAGTGTCTTGCCCAAGGACACGACAATAGTGTATAGTTTTTAATTGTAGGACATCTACCACTGAGCCACGGCCAACTCAAACTTCCGGGCCGCCGAAGTGCAAAAATACAATAAACCAATATCAAATAGGGCATTTAGTGGCTTTTCCAATGTTGTTTTTTTGAACTAAGCACCAAATCAAAAAATGACAACTGAACCCATTATCCGTTTTTTTCGTTTTCAATTTAAAAACAAAAAATGGAAAAAGTTTTTTATGTTTTGATTTTTCATTCTCAATTGAAAATCAATTGAGCGAAAGGTACACGGACCTAGACCAACTAATATATTTTTGTTAATTTATAAACAAACTCCTTAATTTCTCAACTATTAAAAAAGCTCTGTTAATTAGATTCCCTAATTTTCAGATTTGTACAGAGTGTTAACAAAGTTATAAATATTTGACATGTTTAATCAAATATAACAGGCTTTAAGTAGACCTTACAAGTTTACATTGCAGTAGCAGAAACACTCAGGCACATGCTCAGTCCCTGGTGGTTTCCTCCTCGTTTCCATCGCCCTATATTCACGATGTTTAACATATGTGCGCTAAAGTTCAATTTGCAAACACACATGGCCCACTTCAATCACTGTCACTTGCTCGTAGAAAGAGAAAAAACTGCTTCTAGTCAGCTCTACAACAGTGCAGACTACAACTATACTACTGAAAATCAGTAAAGGATATATATGGGTTGGTTAACTAAGATATCGGACACAATAATCTGCAGTAAGTAGTCAATTACAATACTATGTCTGCTTTGAGATACTGTGCTCCTACACTTTGTTAAATACCATGTTACAATTAGTTGTTTGTTAATTCCATAATTGCATTCTCAGAAAACAAAATATTATTTATAGACATGGTTGATAAAAAATACTACGCATATGCATCACCTTCCCTCTTTGTGTATACTGCTCCTCACCGATATTTTGAAATCTTCTTTATTGACAAACCACACCTTGAAGACCTTGGAGGTTTTTAAATGCGGTTAGAAAAGGTCATGACATTCAGAAATGGCATTCTCTTTGGGCGGGACAGCTTGGATGTCTGCCTGTTAAATAAGGGTACTTCTATCAGCTCGTTTTTAGTCCGATTGTTGTCCTAAAGAGTGGCATGACCCCTTTGAACATTAAAGCGGTCATATTATTCCTTTTTCAAGCTTTATAAATCAATTTGACCCCTGGTTGTACATTATATCATTTAGTTATCAAGTCTGCTGAAAGCTGACAAATGCATGTCATTTTAAGGATCCCTTCTCCCCACTTGCCACACATACAATGTTACAATGCAAGATATACAAAACAGTAAGCTTTTTTTCACAAATGTATCTAAAAAGGTTAAACTTAGCATTTTCAGCTCTTCAGAAGACCAGTGTTTCAACATACATATGTGATTGAACCAAAACACAATACTGGGAATGTTTTTGACATGGACAAAATGTGACATGGTTGAGTTAGCATAATAGGGCCTCTTTAAAGTACCCTTGGCAGTTTTGGAAGTGGGGTCAGAGCGTGATTCACCCCCATAGGGCTACAACACATTTGCACACTTTATGTATTCACTCTTGCTACTGGCTGCTTGTGGCGGTGCAGGGTGTGTGTGTCTATGGTTGGCTGCATTAGTGGTAGATAGCTGGGGGTTTTTGCTGTCAGTTAATGATACTCTTTCCTAGCCACATGCACTCACACAGAAAACCAGCCTCACACACACATACAGTACACCCTTTCACGTATCTCGACAGCACGCCGCTATCTCCAGCTCTCTCACGCCTCCTCCTCCTACAGTGGACCAATTGAAATGCATGCGCTTACGGGTGAAGTCTCAGAGGGCCCCCAAACAGAAACCATTAACCCTTTAGTATTCTCCTTTGGCCCTTTGGTGATGAGTTATTCAAGGATTTTGACAAGGATCCACCCTCTTTACATTTGCTAATGATGCAGAAAGGTCAACCAGTGTGTTTGGAGATGCCCCTGGCAAAATCATTGTGGTACCTAAGAATACACCAAGGCTGTCCAGGACGTGGTGATGATATTTTTATCCTAGCTGCTCCTGCCAAATTACCGTAACATTTTTGAAGCAATCAATGTGGGCTGATCTGCTCGAAAGTTAAAGTTGTGTCACCACTAATTGACACTGAAGAATCCCAGGCCTCTTGCTCAGAGCACACTCAAGCGGAGATGAGCGGATTATCCATTTTGTCTTACATTTGTTATTCCTAATGCAAGTGCAGATCTGAGGGGTTGTGGGTGGTGCCCAGTGGGGCCCCAGCAATAGATCTAAAGCCCAGCAAAAAGCGAACAAGCCTGGAAAGGACACCATGTAGCCTACTCTGTTCACTACTGGACTTCCTCTCATATTGACTGAACAGGTAGTGTAGGTCAAAGTTTTTAGTTTTCCAAATTAAACTATTATTTGTATTAGCATGTAGCATGAGTTAGCATGTTGTTTGATGAAACATTTAGCTTGTGTATTCTAATGAACATTGTTTGCAAATGTGTAAAGTGTTAAATGGCTGACTGCCCAATTCTGTAGCTTGCAGAATTACCAGATTTGTATAGTATGGAGAATGATAAAGGTTTTGTATGATACTAAAACATTAACACATTTTGAAAGTCCAAATACTATGTTGTAATGCAGTAGAAGATATAGTCTTGGTGTATACAACCATTGTTCTGTGTGTCCTTATAAATTAACCAGTTTATTGCTGTTGAAAAGAATGCCATTTACCTTGTAGCATGACATTTGGGTGATTGATGTAAGTTTTTCTCAGCCGAGAAAACTCATTCGTTTGCTCCAAATAAGAACACGCCTTAATTTAATAAGAGAAGAAGAAAAATGGACAAACTCAGGAAATGATTTATCAGCAATTGAAGATTTTCTTTAAACATCCGACCTGGATCACAAATTGTATTACCTCGGTTGAATGTAATGAATGATTCTTTTCCCACTTATTTTTACACGGTCTAGAATCAATGACTAATGCATTATAATCTGTAAAAAAAAAAAAAAAAGATGAAATATGTATTTATGGATACACTCCCAATGTATTAGGTATTTATTACTAGTTTTATATATTTACTAGTAGGCTTTTCTGCCTGTTTCTGCCTGTTTCTGCCAATTTCAATCCAATAGTCACTTGCTATAGATCAATTGCCAACTAAATGCATTCAGACTTACAAGAATGACAAAAAGGTGAGGTGCAAAGAATAATAATAAAAGTAGAAAATTTGGGTCATTTGGTCATCTGGGTTTATAGAATAGTCCAAAAATATACATTGAGTAGCAGTCTTGTGGCCAAAACTGCCTTTTTTATGCCAGAGATCAAACAAAAATGGCCACATTGGTTTGAGAAAATAAAAAAAGACAGCATTAACTAAAAATCTCAACTGGGATCTGCAGAATACATGTTGACTTTGATGGACCTCAGCAGCAAAAGACCTCACCAAAAGTCCCGTTTAGGTACACAGTCAGCCCATTAGACTGTCAAGATCTTCTAGTAGGTAGTATTCTGCCACCTATTGTCATCATACAATTTCCTATAAAAGCTCCCCCATTAGCAATACTGTTTTACTCTCTGACAAGTTGGCTGAGCATAATGGGAAACTATACTTTATTTGAAGCACTGTCTATACTCACTCAATTCTCTGGATGCTTTTAGTTTGCTGAAAATGACTCTATACATCTGCAAGTGTTTTCAGATTTTGTCTTCATTAATGAATGAGCTGTAGAGACAGGTTTGGAGACAGGTCGGGAAGTTTTTAAAAGCCGAAGGCAGATCCTTACAAAGCGTGTTGGGATTAGATGTCAATAACAATAGAACAAAAAGTGGATATTGTACACAGGGCTTAACAAGTATTGAAGAGAAACTAACAACTTGGGAAACAAAAAATAACAACTATTTGAGACAGATTAATTTAGCCCTAAGGTGATTGATTATTCTGTTAGGTAGCCCGATACTTCAGAGATTAGGCCAGACAGTTGTTAATACCCTTTTATACGCAGTTATTTTTCAGCTGGGGTTAGCAATGCTACTACCTCTCAGCAAGGAGAATGTGGGTTCGATTCCCATTTGTTCACATAATCTATTTGAATTGTGGCCTTCTGTTGTTACTGTGGGTTCTCTCTACATACCCGAAGATGATCAATGAATTAACAGTGCAGCTGTGTAACCAGTTATTTAATTAAATGTATACTGTTATCTTAGATGCTTTACAGTTTATAGTGTGGCCTATAAGTTGTTGTCAAATATGGCTCCATAGATAACTACAACAGTACTCCTGACGGATGTATATTCAATTTGTCTTGTGCCCGCTACAACACCAGACAAATTACCCAAGATAAATAAAGTAGGTAATTGGATTCTTAATTGTAAAGCTCTGTGTTTGAAATTGCTGGTAAAACGTTGATCACTATTTCACAGACAGATGGTATTATCCCCTTTTATATGTCCACACTCTGACCCCTTGCATTCTCTATAATTGCTTTTAATGATATGAATGTGGGATAATTGAAGTGACATTTTCCAGGCTCACATTCACTGCCATGGGAGCAGCGAGTCAACTTGATGATGAATACTATATGTTAATAAGAATTAATCTGCTCACTACAAAGACATGTGTATTGCTCAAGATGTATTGATATTTGCTTCTCCCCTTACACCCTTCTGGAGTTAAACCAGAGGTCAATCCAGCAGTCCAATTTTCAGTAAACGTCGGCTCATTCCCCCTCTGTGATTCTAGTCAATAATGTTTGACCTGGTGAAACACAAAGGCATAGAGTCTGTCCTACATCAAAACAAGTGTGCGTATTTGGGCGATTTATGTTGTTGAGAAAGTTGCACGTCACCAGTGTCAGTGTGGCACAAAGGGTGAGACTTCAGAGGAGTGGCTAAAGTGGATTTGTCATCGGAGGTGAATGTGTAGCTGCAGATAAGACAGAAAAGTTGGTGATTTTTGAACATACTGTAATTTCAGAATAAGGTGATAATGTCTGCCTTCGAATCATATAGTATGTCACAAGTGTTTCAGAAGTATTGAGAAAATAGCAAAGCACTCTAACATACCTTTAGTCATACGACAGCAAATCCTTGAACGTTGTCATGAAATTAACATGCAGTATTGTAATGCAAGTTGTCAAATCACCTTAAAAGATCTTGAGTGCTGTTGCGTATTTCTATATAATCCAATAATCATCCAACGCCCACAGAACTAAAATATTAAAATAGCACAGTTATAGCCTCAACAAATGTGGGATTTTTACAACATTAGTCAAACCTAAACATTTACGTTTGGCACATTCTCCTGCATTTTGTAAGAAGATGTCTATCTAATCATTTCTACTAGGTACTGTGACAATTTTTCGGTATTAATTTAGTAACTATTTGTAGGAGACTGTGTGGGCCTTTTGTTCAGTTATGCAGTAAAAATGAAGGTTGACAGTTATATTCTAAGCCACCTGTTGCTGTAGTCAGTCTGTTGTACATCTTTCCGGATCACCATACATTCTTCAATCCTTTTTGGTATAATTTGTTTGATGAGCAGCCATGTTTACACGATGAGGCTGCTGTATTATGCAGATATCAACAAGGCCTTTTGTTCATTCAGATCGCTTGGAGCATAATGTTACATAATGCTTGTTAGCAATCAAACAGCCTCACATGAGCAAGTTAAATATACGTTGATTTTATTGTTTATGGACCCATGAGAAGAATCATTATCATGTTTTTATGCAGTAAATGTGTCATGAAGGCTTACCATCTTAAAGCCAGAAACCCACAGAGCTAAATCGTTGATGTGTCATATCCCCTTGTGCAATAAAGCTCAGAGATGCAGCAGAAACATCAGCTTGACATAAGTCAAACTTCTGTTACGCACACTAGTGGAAATTACTCACTTTTCACTTTCACTTTACAGTCTTAAACTACGATTATCTCCAAGACAACATAGACTATTAACAATTTATTACCAGACCTACAATTAGTTTTTTGCTTTTCATATATCCAAAATCTACACTAATTGTCACATAGTCTTTGTGGTTTGCCTTTGTGTTACTTTTAAACTCTCTCTCCCCATCAAGTCTTTTTCCTAAAGAACTGAATCTTTTCCCCAAACATTTTCTGTAAACTGTAAACACTAAAATATGAATTCTCAGCCACAGTGTTTTTACAATGACTTCTCTTAAATCATTCTGAGGCTTAAACTTCTGCAGTGTTGTCTTGAAACTACTGTATGTGCATTCCTAAATACAACTATTTGAGCTCACGAGTGGTATGGCTGCCTGGCCAATGAGTGTGTTCTCATTTGTTGTATGTTACGTTAGTGGCTGTTGGCTGTCTTAACAAATAAATATATGCTTTAATGTCTGTATCAAACCCTTAAACTGTCATTAAGCACAAAGAAAGCGTTCCACTCAAAGCCAGCACTGAAGATGGTTGTGTGGCTCATACACTTTGAATCAATGGCGTTCACTTCAGGACTCCTCTGCTTTCATGTGCGCCACCCGCAGGCTCCAAGCAACGAGGCGGGGACTGGAGACTGGAGTGCACTCACCGCCTCAGGTCCTGTCTTGGCGTAATAAAGGAATATTTCATGTGTAACAGTCACAGTGCCTATGGGCATACAGTAGAGAAGCTGTATTCAAAAGCTAGCAATAATTAACATAAACATATGGCATGCGACTCTCTTGAATTGTATGTCTTTTTGATGCAGCCGCAACTCTTAACACAGCCAGAAATAACCCACTGCACATGCTAATCACTTGCCGATTGATCTAGCCCCTTTTTTGGTCCAACAATTTCTGTAAACCACCAAATTGATCTGTGAGAAATCTATTAACAGCCCGGGGTAGGTAGAGACAAACAAAAAATATGGATTATGCTGCGTGCTTGTATGACCAGTCAAGCAAATTCTCAATGGCTGCTTGCTGTGTGCTGGAAGCTCAGAGTAAGGAAATTCTAGTCAGGTTCAACTAGGCCCTGGGTGAAGTGCGATAACCAGGCAGTATGCGGCGATAACTTATCTTCTATCCATCAAGTCGAAAATGCACTTAACCCTCTGCATTCCTCCTTGGCATGTTATCGGGAGCATAATGGAAATTGATAAAAGCGTCTGTCTTATCATAATCCTACATACATAACAGAGGGGAATTGCTATTTTTAGGGAAGCTACAGCCTGGAGGATTTGGGCAGGAAGTCGTCTCCTGGTTGGTGATCAGATGCTATCGAGAAATAGTGATGGAGCGGTTCATATTCAAGATTCTACTTCTACTTCTGGCTTCTTCTTCTTCATAAGTGAGCAGATTGTGGCTGTCATAGAAGCCATGCGGTTGCTAAACAGCGGCTGACTCAGCAATATCCTTGGGCCCGCAGGCTGCACTCATATGGAAATAAAGCCCAGATAAGCATTAAAAGTGAGCGAGAGTCTGAGGGGCGTGGGGGAATTATTAGAGAGTCAGCCCAGGACCCAGATATGAGCGGGAGAGTATTACTGAAGCTACATGCTGACGCCATTTGTTTGTGTCCCTGCGCATTTTTATTAAGCCCCTAACATTAAGCAGATTTAGCCCGAGCAGTCAAAGTCACCGGATAATTATGCTTTTGGAAACGCAGTGATTAAAAGTGCTTGCTTTGACGATCAAAAATACACTGTCCTGCATTTCTTTGTTGCATATGTTTACTTCACAAATGTGCTGATGTGGAGTTACAGTTTAGATTAAAAATCGAAAGAAAACTAAAAGCTTGTATCGTTTTGGTGGAGTAGAAAAAGAACTCTTAGCTTGTATATGAAAGGCTCCCAAGTCTGAGAATATGCAAAGATATACATTAAATTCTTAACTAATATAAATAAAAATAACGAATTGGCCATGGTGTATTTTCAGAAAGCAGGGGTCCTAGGCATATTTAATTAGCTGTAATTCACAATTTAGATTGATCTTTTGGCCATGCATAGAGAGTACA
>JAVQKG010222344.1:0-11393 GCA_036025885.1 Hypseleotris bucephala
TCATAATTTGATTTTTTATTTCCATATTGTCCACCACTACTTTCAATCTTGGCCTACTTTTGAATGCTACTTAGAGCTCCTATTACCTAAACCATGTTATTTTTTCCATTCACATTAGTAGCCAAAAACTATGCTTAGCCCAAGAGAATTAATTTATTTGCACACCTGTGGTAGGAAACATAAGTGTCTTTAGAATCATGACTTTGCAAAATAACCATATAACCATAACTACCTTAAATAGCACATCCCCCCATAACACAATGTTTGTTGTCTTTTGTACAGATTGCATTGGACTAAATCCTTAAAGGGACCTTATTATGCGTACTTGACTTTTTGGTGTTTTCCATCATGTTACAATGTTGCTTCCTTGTTAAATAACGTACCCCTAGCTGTATTTTGTATAATTTATGAATGTTAGTAAGAGTAATCCTGTATGTTAACCTTCTTATGAGCTGAAAACACGTGGTTACACTTTTCAGTGTACATTGAATTGTATGGATGTTTAAAATATTTTTAGTAAACATTGTTTTATGTAGCATTAGTTTTCTGTGTAAGGCAAAATCTAACTAAAATCACACTTAAATTGAAATTGTGATCACCCACTCCTAGAAGAAACTCCACTTTGTTATTATCATTCTTTGAATTGGGGATGGTAAAGACGTGTGCATATCCAGCAGGAGGAAAGAGAGCCTTAAAGGAACATGCAACAAATCTGAGCCTTTTCACTTGAGGAAAAGCAGCTCCCAAAAGATTACTTGTTTAACATGATATGTCCCCTTTAATGTTCTTTGTTTCACTTTTTTGTCTCTGTGCAGGAGTACGTTCAGTTCTTCAAACACAAATTCGCCCGTCATGTCAGCTGGTCGGACAGAATGGAGTTTATCAACGGCTGGTATATTCTTCTCATTATCAGCGACTTGTTCACCATTCTAGGCAGCTTTATCAAAATTGGAATAGAGTCCAAGGTATTATACATATTAATAACTATAATAGCTTATAGTTGTATCTGTTTGCGGAGTAAACTTTTTTTTACCTTTAAATGTTGCAGAATTTCTCATCGTACGACGTATGTGGGATCTTGTTAGGGACATCCACTCTGCTGGTTTGGGTTGGGGTCATCCGTTACTTCAGCTTCTTTCAGAAATACAATGTAAGTAGATATTGCAGGTGACTTAGCACATACTGTATTGTTTATATTATAAAATTTGCTTTTACATTCTCTTCTTCAGATTTTGATTGTTACTCTGAGAGCTGCTTTTCCAAACGTGATCCGCTTCTGCTGTTGCGCAGCTGCCATTTACATGGGATACTGCTTCTGTGGATGGATTGTACTGGGGCCTTATCATACTAAGGTAATATAATCTGGGAAGGTCATTGAATTATAAGCGCATCACTGCATTCATTTCTGCCCTGCTCGTCACTGTCATTTTTACTGTAACAATGCCAGTGTTCATTATAATAAAAAATGAAAATAAATACCAAGTATTATAGTGAACATTGGGATTGGATGTAGATTTAATTTTTAGCAGTAGCCTTTCTGTGTAAGGCAGAATAAGTAAACTAAAATTGTGATATATTTTTACCATATCACCCATCCCTAGCTTACAGCAAAGACTTTTTAGATCACTTCTTTACATTCAGTGTTATTATCTAATTACCGCTACTCACTGTTTATCTGATGTATTCCCAGTTCCGTTCTCTGTCGATGGTGTCCGAGTGCCTGTTCTCCCTGATAAACGGAGACGACATGTTTGTGACGTTTGCTGAGATGGAGCACAGTAGTCCTCTGGTGTGGATCTTCAGTCAGGTCTATCTCTATACCTTCATCTCTCTCTTCATCTACATGGTGCTGTCGCTCTTCATCGCACTCATCACTGGAGCCTACGACACCATCATGGTAAGTCTTTCTGCAAGGTCTACATAGCTATTATAGTTTGGTTAGTTGACAAGTTATGGGAAAGTCTTGAATAATAGGAAAGTATATATTGTGGTTGTGAAAGGACATTCACAATAAGATTTTTAATAAGAATTTAAAATGTAGAAGTGGGTCATTTCTTCATCTGTTGAAACCATGAAGGTCAATGAGTTAAAATTCACTTACAAGCCTAGTGTGACCAGAAGAACTGTGTAACTGTCTAAATCATTACACAGTAGATACATCAACAGCAAAAGAGCTGTTGGGATTGATTAAAATCACCCCAGACACAACATCTATAGCGGGAGGGCACTGCAGTGCTGCAGTTGCGTGCTGGTGTCATTTTTTGCTAACCCATCCAAACTCTACAGCAGTGATTATCAAAACTCAGAAAATATTTGGTGTTCCAAGTACCATAAAGGAGTTCTAACCCACATCTGACCAGGCTTAATCAGGTGTAATCTATGACTAAACTAGGTCTAAATCATGCCCAAACTAGAGATAAACATAAACCATAATTAATCTAGTTCTGAACCAGTTCTAAACCAGGTCAACACCAGTACTAATTTAGGTCTAAACTACAGCACTAAACCAGGACTAAGGTGGACAAAACCAGGTCCAAGTACCACCAGAGAGAACCCATGTACCACCAGTGGTACCCACACCACAGTTTGTGAACCACAACTCTACAGCAATCTGAAGTTGTGTATTTTTAAGTATCAAAAAAAGCTTATGTTTAAGACCAGCACATAACACACAAAGCTTCCAGGTAGAATATCATATAAAATGTGCATATTCAGTTTATACATTACCTCAGTGTGTTTTTTCTATTATATAATACACAGGGCTTGACATTACTCCAGCCAACTAGCCAAATGCAGGCAAATGTTTATGGCTTGTAAGACATTCACTATCACTAGTCACTTCGTCCAGTTGGATTTTAGACTTACATTTGGACTAATAAACCTGACTTAATCCAGATATGCTTAAAATGTCGAACTAATTTAGAACTTATGCTTACATTATGTAGCCTAAATATACAATTGCAAAACCAACATTTCTTGACATAAAAAAATAATTGTGGCAAGTAAAAATCTTTATTGGCTTTGAAGAATACAAGCCATAGTGGCCAAAGAACAGAAAAGTGAATGTTAAGCCCTACCTAATTTCCCTCCCTTTAAAAGCCTAAATAAATAGATACAACTACATCACTGTAACATGATATTCAATGACTCACCTTTTTATTGTCCTGTCCAGGCTCAAACCAAGGAGCAGGTGCGCATCACAGATCTGCACGCTTTCATCGCCGAGTGCACTGACACGCCCAACTCTGGAAAATTCAGAGGACCAGATGGGACGTCCTGTTCTGTCCTCTGCTGCTGCCCCTGGTGACTGCCATGACACACTCCATCAACACACCAGACACATTATTAGATAGTCCTAATCCATATAAAGAGGAATCTCACAAGTGGCAGTAAAAGTGGAATTATGCAACATTTGTTTTTACGTCAGCAGCTTGAAAGTCAATGTGGTGGCTAAATGAGCTGTTTCAGGGTGAATTAAACTTCTTTTGTCTCTTCGTTTGCATCACTTGGATAAAAACAGCAAAAATTAGTGTGCCAACCCAGAAAGTCAGACAAATTGAATGGAGGGGGCTCAAAGTAGAAAGTGGGGAAGCACCACTGACAAAAAATGATTCCAAAACAGGGAAAAAAGTTGCATAGTTCTTCTTTAAATGTGCTTAGGTATGAGACTTGTTCAAGACAGACCTGCAGAAGTTTGAACTGCAATATAAACAAGAAAATTTGAAGTAACTTAACCAAGTCTACTTTTTAATCTTCTGATTGCAATTTTTTTCAAAAGAAGGGATTGTAAAAGTGAAGATACCATACTTAAGCTAAACAGTAGAGAATGGTCACACAAAATATCCAGTGAGCGGCATATCTGGGTGAGAAAATGCTTTGTTCATGCAGAATTACAGGTATGGTTCAGGCTAATAGAAAAAATAAGTAAATGATTAGTAGTTTATTTATCATTTTAACGACTATAAGGAGCATTTACCCCTCACTTGATATCTTCTCTTTTTCAAACCATTCTCTATAAACCTTACAGACCAGCAACAATGTTCAAGGTTTGTCTGTACCTTTAAATGCATTGAGTTGTTTCTATATTTGTTGTTGTTTCAATATTTTAATCAATACACATTATAATAGTTGTACCTAATAATATGGCTGGCTATTGTCAAATCCATTCACTCCAATGACAGCTGCTCTCCCCTCTTGAGAGCAAACTGTTCGACCTTGAAGCACATTGGCCACGTTTGAATTTTACATTAAATGGACTGGGGAGTGCACAAGATTGCCTGCATTGTACTGTATAAATAATGCATTCTCTCCTTGTAAAAAAGACGACAAAAGTGACATTCATCTATCATTAAGGGCATTTCACAAGATGTACAATAGGCATTAATATATTTAATGTGTCTCGATTATGTTATGTATTTCTGTATAGCTTGACAACATGAGATGGATAGAGAAATGAATATATGGAGCTTTTCAAAAATTGTACGCCTTTAGCTTCAAGGACACCGCATAAGGGAAGGAAGCAGCCAATCAGATAGTCATTAATATTTATGATGTGGTAAGGAGCCAGATGACTGCACGCTAATGCAAGGGAACACTTTCTACTCTATTCACTTTACTGTAATTCCGAATTTTAGGATTCGATTTTTTTGGTCTGCACTTTGAAGGCAGCATATTCTGTTGACTGTAGAAGTGGCATGTTGCTATCAGTTAATGTAACCAGCAATGGTGTGTTCTAGATGAGTGGTACTGAAATTCTGTTCAACAACAATCTCTCAAAAATATTTAGATTTCAAAGTGTCATTTTATTGGATTAAAGGATAAATCAGGAATTAGTCATTATCTATACCTAGATATAAAACAGGAATTTGTGTAAAAATGTACTAAAAAAGGGGAAGAATCAGGGAGTAAACCAGGACTAATTTAGATTTGAACTAGGACTAAAAAAATCCAGGCCCATACCAAATGGTTACCACTAAAACACTTGTATAACAC
The DNA here is from genome assembly GCA_036025885.1 of Hypseleotris bucephala. Lineage (NCBI taxonomy): Eukaryota > Metazoa > Chordata > Actinopteri > Gobiiformes > Eleotridae > Hypseleotris > Hypseleotris bucephala. Next base: position 4,993 of record JAVQKG010222344.1, read on the forward strand.
TGCTGTCTAGATGTTACAAGTTATTATTGTTGGTAAGATTAATAGTCACATACGCACACAGAGGTACAATAAAGGCATTAAGCAAAAGACCTATGTCACAATGGATATAGTGCCATATTTCAGGGATGAATTCTAGCTCCAATTGGCCACAACATTTTAAAATCTATAAACTAATTAATTAAATCACTAAATTAATTTTTATACTTTAACCCAATTATTTTTTATATTGCTTTACTGGGCCTAATCTTGCAATCTGGGGAGAAAAATATCTTCATCAGATTATTTAATGTTAAGCAACAGAATAACCAACCAAAACCAATCACCATTTATTTTTATCTGAGAATATCCTACATTTATCCCTGGGTACTTGTCATTGGCCTGTAATGATCTATTTTAGCATCTTAAATACTATTACTGTTAATGTCTTTTTAATATGAAGTTCTTTGTCCAATTGTATTTACTTTTTTAGCTGCTGTTTTTTTTTAATAATTAATGAAACTGTTCATTACTTACAGTGCAATATTTTTTTACTTGAATACCGTAGTTTGACTTGATTTTAATGTGGCACAAGGGAGCAGTGTAGAACAATGGAGCACTCCATTAATTAAAGATTTTCCATAAATGTACTTTTATTGTTGCTTACTGTATTTCTTTGCATGTTTATTTTTATGTTGTCTTACTTTTGATGTATTTTTACAGTTTTAAGAAAAATGCCTGTATGATGCCTTCAGGAACAATATGTATACTATTGAAAAATAAATCTCACTGGTATTCACATTATTTACATACTGTATCTGTGCTTGCTATAACTTTTTAAAAAATCCTTATATAAATTTAGTATTTTGGAGGGGGCTTTTCATAGTGATTTTGCCCAGGCCCTAATCAAGTCTGTCAGCGGCCCTGCTAAGAGTTAAACAGTAATATGTCACATACATTTGTAATTACTATAAATGCCATTTGCTGAAGAGCCTAACTGTAAAAATCCTTCAAAATGCAAATGTACTTTCAAGTGTCTTTCATATTTGACACGTTTTCAAATTCTACTTTTAAGTCAGATTCTTTACTTTTATAACGTCATAAAATCTTGTGCCTTAAGGGTACTTTTCTAAGCTTTTAACCATGTTGTTTCTACCTCAAACACATACACAAAGTGGTGTTTTGTATCACTCTGCCATCTTTGAGTAATTAACTTGAGTTGAAGAGCTGAAAACAAATTGGCCCAATAAGTGATGTCAGAAATTGGGGCAAATCACGAAGGGCTAATGCTTGCTCCTGCACTGTCAACAAACAGCCAGAGAACCATTGTTGCTACCACCATTCAACAACATATCTGTTTATATACCAGAAGAAGTCTAAAGTGGTTGGAGATTTTTTTTAGAAACCAGCTTAAACCAGCATAAATTGTTTGATCCTGTCTTAAAACAGGAACAGGTGAGACAGGTTCAGACTGTTTCTCTTTGAGACCCAAAAAATAAAAAGCATTTATTATAGGACTCTTAAAACTACATCAATGTAACCCAAAGATACCTGACACAATCACTCCTGAACTCCTGTGATTGGACTGTATATGTGGTCCTATCTTGCAATGGCTACATCAATATACTGTAAATGTCCCCTAGTTAAAAATCATATCAATGTGAAGGGCAACACCACTAGAGGGAGCACTCTCTCTGAAGCCACCTGACCACTATTTATTGTAAGTCAATACAAAAACCTAAGGCTCTGCAAAAAGGACAGGAAGACCTGAAGCATGCACTTAAAGAGAGGGATTAGGACATTAAAGAAACAGGGAGGGGCTTCATAAAACGCTTGCTCAGAATTCGACCTTCACATCTAACATCTTCATTACTAAACTATAAGTGTAAGGTGAGTGGTTGCTATCCTGTCCAAGATGACAACCGTAACTAAAGATGTAAATGGACCTAAAATGAAAGAGCAGATTGTACGAAGACGAAGCATGTGTATTGCTTTTATTGCTGCAGCAGAGTGGTATAGCTGTCCAGTACCGTTAGCATAAACATACATTAATTAGCTAAAGATGCTACAGAGACTGGGATGAGGAGGCACTCAACAGCCCCATGGAGAGTAGCCTTATTGAAGTCTAGCTAGTTCCTACTGTACATTGTTTACAGTCATTCAATCTAATATTAAAGCTTATTACCCTACTGCAATATTAGACCATTCAAAAACATGTGGTTTCATTTAAAGCATAATGCATTTTACATTTTTAAGATGACAAAGAAGTCTGCATGTCCTTCCTGTTAGGATAACTGGTAAATCTTAAATAAGTAAATATAAGAATGGGTCTCTGTGTCAGCCCAGAGACTAAGGACCATACTTGCTGCCAAAGGCTCCAGTCACCTGCAACTCTTAATGAGAATAAATGGCAGAAAATAAATGAAACGTTAACTTGACTTTTAAAATTTTTCACTGACATAAAGTAGAGTATCAGTGTGCAATGCAATGGTGGTTTTGCACATAACAGCTATTTCTAACACTGTTACAATGTAATTAACACAGGGTTTCCCCAAGGTACCCTTATAGCACCTCTAATTATCACTTTTCCTAGGTTGTTGCACTTTCTGTCATATTTACTGATTTACATTTTATAATACTTCAGCAAAGCAGACTAACCAACCAATATGGGTGTTCTTATCTCATTCTATGCAAACACTGCTAGTAACTTGCATAACAGCTCACACATAAAACCACATGATGAACCCACATAGGATTTTGTTAATGACCACTATTGTGACCAGTGGTATTAAATTACCTATAAACTGCCAGAGCCAATATGACCATGTGCGTTCTTTGTGTGAGGTGACATAGTATGCATTGTATATGATGACAGCTCTCATTTGAGTTTTCCTGTGAGCAGCCTGTCCTTGCTCACGTGTAGCCTGTCAGAGAGTGCAGCAGCATGCAGCATGTTAATGAAATGCAGTGCTGGCACGCTCCACTCTGCAGGGACTGTGTGTATCCTCCATAGCCGCAGTAGACAACGGGCTAACCTGCATGTGCAATAGAACACAGAGCACTTGAAACACTATGGATGCTAATGGAGGTGAGGTCACTTGTGTCCTTTTAATGGTCCTTATCAAAGATGGCGTCCCGTGTGCAGGGTGTGTCTGAGTGCCAGCTGCTCTCACATGAGGTTTGGACAGCAGAGTAAAGATGGGTGATAGATGATTCACTTGTTAATAGGGGAAAATATATGCCAGTCACATTTTAGAGTGTGTATTTGGTACACAATGAGATTACTGGCAATATTTCAGAGAGATGACTAGGCATTTTTATAGAAAGACACAGACTCACAGGTGAAACTGCATTAAAAACAGGCATGATTGTGTACTGGAAATCAATGTATGGATCAGAAAAAGCTCCCGGACTAAGGTCAAATTAAAACCTACTCTCTGGTCAAATGAGCCAATTTGGCCAAGAGACAATAAAATTATATTCTATACTAGGAGTGGGCGATATGATAAAATATCAATATCACAATATTTATCCAGATCACAATTTAGGTTTATTTTTTTAGACTGACACAGACTAGACAAGACTACTGCTTCATAAAACCTTTAACTACAAATTCAATGTACATCCAATCCAAAGTCCATCATAATTCCCTGTGTATTGAATAACATTGGCATTGTCACAATAAAATAGTGGTAAAGACCATAGCATAAATGAACTGTATTCAACAATCTTCCTAGGTTTGCAGATCACCATAACTTTATATCACAATTAAATTTTTTTATCGCTTATGGATGCTGATAACATGTCAACAGGAAGTGAACAGGATGTACCAACCCTGTTTCTTAGACGATGAAAATTACACTTCTTTTACTTTTAAAGGCTATAGCTGTTTTTTTCTTATTTAATTTTCTTATTTATTTCATTCACTTTAAAAAATAGACTGTATAACATCAAAATAAATCATGAATATAAAGGAGCAGAACGAAGTAAAAACTTGTTAATAATATCTGCCCCCATTTCACACAAGACTATTTTGCTGAACAAAGACTTGCATACTGTATGTTGCATGCTGTAGTAACTGCTGCATAGAGGAGTTTGACCCCGAGAGGCAAAAAACAATGTGATAAATAACAGTGAAGTTCTCAGCGGGGCACACAGCTCTGCCTCTTCCTGTCTCCAGCACCTTCCTCTCTTTGTTGGATCTGTTGGACTATTCCAACATTTCCATCAGCCCAAATCACAGCCAGAGACTCCTCCTCCTCGCTCTAATCTGAAGCCTTCCACCTGCGGGCTTACTATATAATCACATTAATGCCCCTGTACCGGCCGGCCAATTATTCCCCCGGATTACGTGTGTAAACATCCTATTTAACCATGCACGTGTTGACTTGACCTTCAATTATGTTTATACTGCACTATTTAATGAAGAGAGGTGGGAAGTAGAACATACATTATACAGTGGAGGTAATAAATATCCATCTATATATTTTAAAATAAAGAACATAAAAAACAATACATTGACATCTACAGTCACAAGAAGTCACCGGAGATCTTCTAGTTTAGGGGTAAATGCTTTTGGATCTTGATGCTTGAACTTAATAATCAAATAGAATAGTTTACAAGCTGTTGGTTAGTCTCTGTCAAGCAGACAACTGAATCACTTCTTTTAGCCTAATCCTACTCACTGGTATTATAGCTATTATAATATTCTTAATTACTTTAAAAACCTGCATAGGCAACAACAGCTATACTAGTATATCCTTAGTTGGGTTCCTGATATTTGAAAACTAAAACACTGAGACTGCTTCTCTTTGTCTCTTAATTTCCCATTTTTACAGCTCTGCTCTGCTAGGTGACGTCATCTTTTCACGCACACAATTCGATCAATATCTAAATCATTCTCTTTTTTTTTTTTTATCACGCATGCACCTTTTGTCAAGCATCCTTATTTTCTAAGACAAACTGCCAGCCAACTTCCCTCCCTATAATATTTTTTTCTTATCTGCATGAATCTCTCTCTACTGTCTTACTTATTAAACTGAGGAAATTGAAAAAAGTAAAAACATAAATATTTTGCTGTGACAATGTGGAAATGGCCACTTGACCAATCGGACAGCTTGACAATTCACAACAAAGATTGCTTTATGGAGACCTAAAGTGATCAATATCACTGAGGGCCTATGGGACTATACTTATGATGGGCAGCTTAGGTGGCTCTAGCAGGTGTTGGAGGGTTGGCAGTTAACTTCCTGGCTCATTCTGCCATAGTGCCCTTGGGCATGACACTTCACTTTTGCCTGAATGCACAAAACGAAAAAGTACAAGTAAGATTGATATGTTAGCGTGATTGGCGTAGTGTGTTTGGTGGTGGTCAGAGAACCTGTTAGCATGGACCAGCAGGGCTTTAGCAGGTCTTTCACTGATTGGAAGGTTGGCAGTTCAGTTACTGGTTCATTTGCCTTGTGTCCTTGGGCATGACACTCTTCACTTCATTGGAATGTACAGGATTAGTTATAAGTTAGTGTAACTGGTGACACTGTTTTTGGTGGTGGTCGAATCAACAATTTGTGTGGTATGGCTGCCACATCTCTGTCAGGCACCCAGCTTGAGGTCTTGGAAAGGGCAGTGTATGAACTTTATCCATTATCAGAATCATTATGAGTTTTACAGATTAAAACAAAAATAGCAAATGTCACAACACATGCACAAGTACCGCTACTAATATGTTAATATTGGCTCAGTACATGCCTGCTCAGTCTACTCAAACCAGCGCGGCGGGTCCAAATCCACCCTCTCAGTGGTACTTGGAGAGAGAAGAGTGCTCCACAAAAGAAGGCCATCCAGAATACAGCGGCACACAAAAGGCTGCCTCATGTAGACGGGTCAAGCGGCTGCTGGGAGATGAACAGCAGCGCACTAGACACACACACACAGACAGACAAACTGACAGACAGACAAGACAGACAGAGCGGCGGCATGCCCACCCAGACCGTCTATGATGAAAAGACCAACGCAGCACACACTCAAACAAAAGCCCCGACTGGTGTGAAACAATGCCCCTCTATGTCTGATTCAAACTGGTGGAGAAAACACACACTGTTGAGTTTGCCCGGTGGCTGCCATTTTGGAGATTACCTCAAAGCAAGCACCTTCCTTTCTGCTGCTTTTGTTTCTTGCTCTTTTCATTTGCCCTGCAATGCTTCAAAAAAGTCTGTGTAAATCTAGTTTCAATTGAGAATAGGGTGGCCGATATGGCAATAAAAATCTAATTGTGATATGAAGTTTTGAAGAACAAGCTAATCTGGGAAGATTGTTGAAATCGTGTTACAGCACATTCATTTTTGCTCTGCTGTCATTTTCACTGTAACAATGCCAGTGTTCATGTGAATAAAAAAGAAAGAAAAAAAATAATATTAACTATTATT
>JAVQKG010222346.1:0-16492 GCA_036025885.1 Hypseleotris bucephala
AATTGTTGTTTTATTAAATAATGTATACAAAGAGGTGTACGATAGGTTTATGACTTTTACAAAGTAAAAGGTGTACGACTTTAAAGTATAAAGGTAGTTTGAACTTTGTTAGGGAAAAAACAAAAACAATATCGTTTTTTGCCTTCCCTTTAGGCGTCTATGGCTTCTAGTTAGTCCACTAACTCTGGCCCCATGTGTGATGCTTACCTTGTGTATTCTGTAGTAATAATGCAGTGAGTGTGTAGTAGTATGTTTGTGTTCAAGGATGTGTTTTAGACTAGACTTTAGACTTTAGAATATATCCAGTGGCCAGTGGAATCCAGCCAATAACATTTACATGTTATTTAATGTTATTTGTTTATATAATGTGAGTGACCTGTCTGTCTTCTTCAGAGTGGCTTCACTCCTCTCCACATTGCTGCTCATTATGGCAACATCAATGTGGCCACGCTTCTGCTGAACAGAGGGGCTGCTGTGGACTTCATGGCAAGAGTGAGTTCTTTCTGCCCTCTGCTGTATGGGAGGGGTACTGACATGTGCTTTAAACATTTTTGCTCTTACCCTTTAAATGTGAATAGTTATATATGCAAAGAAGAACATTGCTAAATATATTTTACCATATGTAGATTCTATATATGTTTATATAAATCATTGTCTCCTTGAGCTCAAAATAAAGATTAGTAAATTTTATAAGCTATGTTAATAATAAGTAAAGTATGGAGCAGTTACCGTGTTTGGCCGCTGCATCAGAAAAGCAGTAGTCTGTAATTTCTGTGTTTGTGTTGGTGTTTGTGCTGGGCTTTGACACTGATTACAGGTTAGACATTAGACTGTAGCTATTCACTGAACACAGATGGCCTTAACCATTAGCGCCACAGACTTCTTACAGTCAATGCATTACTATGCAAATTAACGTTTGTCTGTTTTAGAATAATCATTATATTCTCTATTTTTAGAATGACATCACACCGCTTCATGTGGCATCAAAACGGGGCAACAGTAACATGGTGAAGCTGCTTCTGGACAGAGGGTCCAAAATGGATGCAAAGACCAAGGTGGGTCATTGCACCGAATTCTGTATTTGTTAAACTCCTGTGCTGTAAACGTGTGCTTGACTTTTTCTTTCTACTTTTCCTTTTTTAGGATGGTCTGACACCTCTTCACTGTGGAGCACGGAGTGGCCATGCACAGGTGGTAGAAATCCTACTAGACAGAGGAGCTCCCACCTTGTCAAAGACCAAGGTAGCTTTTGAAATAAGTTTGATTATGTTAAATGAACATGCAGTTACAGGGTTCTCTCATGACAGGTCCTCATGTAGTATTTTAGTGAAGCAGATGAGGTAAAATATTTTGAGTTGATAGTGTTTTTTCTACTTCAGAGTGAGTGTTATGTTAGCAGATGGCTGATTTGTTGTTATTGCTCTAGTGTTGTGGCATTGTGTCCATAACGTTTGTGCAACCTCTCCAGAACAGCCTGTCTCCGCTGCGTAGCCCTTCAGTTTGACCACGCAGGACGACCAGTAACAAATAGACATTGTTGTAATGACCTCGTTATAACAATGCTTCTGTAACCTTTTCAACAACTTCCTTCACAGTCTCTTCTGTGCAGCCAATGCTCCCTCTAACTGCTGTGTTTGTCTCTGTCCATCTGTCCGTGTGTCCATGTGTCTGGTGTGTCTCGCTCTGTCCGTCTGTCCCTCTCTTTTCGTCCTTTCTTTCTGTACATCTCTCTCCGTAGAACGGCCTGTCTCCGCTCCACATGGCTACTCAGGGGGACCACCTCAACTGCGTTCAGCTCTTGATGCAGCATGATGTGCCCGTGGACGACGTCACCAACGACTACCTGACCGCGCTGCATGTGGCTGCTCACTGCGGTCACTACAAGGTGGCCAAGCTTCTGGTGGACAAGAAGGCCAACCCAAATGCAAAAGCTCTGGTAAACTTTAGAGGCCTTGTGTGTTTATATAATACTTTATATTGCTTTTATTTAGAATGAATTATCTTTATTATGACTTTTCTCCTCAGAACGGGTTCACACCACTTCACATTGCCTGCAAGAAGAACAGAGTCAGAGTTATGGAGCTGTTGTTGAAACATGGAGCTTCAATACAAGCTGTCACAGAGGTACCTTTAACCATTAGAAGGATGAAGAATGATATACTCTATTACCACCGCCTAATGTTTTATACTACCCCCTAATGGAACCCTTTTAGGTTTTTAAAATTTCACTCTTACGAGTAAGAGGTTAATTTATAAAACACACGTTTTTGTTTTGTTAATTCTTTACTATTCCTTTTTGTTTTCAGTCTGGTTTAACACCAATCCACGTTGCCGCCTTTATGGGCCATGAAAACATTGTCAATGCACTAACACACCATGGAGCCTCACCAAATACCACCAATGTTGTGAGTGAATTTCACTTTATAATCCACTGTTAAAAACCTTGTATATGATAATAATAACCACATTAATTCAGTAGCTGTTATACTTTTCACATCCAATTTAACTGTATGTGCGAACATCAATGACAGCTTTTTTTGCATCCCCCCCAGAGAGGTGAAACAGCTCTCCACATGGCAGCGAGGGCAGGCCAGGCAGAGGTAGTACGGTATTTACTCAAAAATGGAGCTAAGGTGGAGACCAAGTCAAAGGTTAGTCCACGAAACATCAAATTTAAAAGCCTTAAGAAACACCGTTGATGTATCTAATGAGTTTTTTCTGTATAGGACGACCAGACAGCGTTGCACATCTCCAGTCGACTGGGGAAAGTGGAAATAGTCCAGCAGCTGCTGCAGTGCGGCGCCTCTGCCAACGCTGCCACCACCTCAGGCTACACCCCACTTCACCTGGCTGCCCGCGAAGGACACCAGGATGTGGCCTCCATGCTGCTGGAGAACGGGGCATCACTCTCCTCCGCAACAAAGGTGATCTGATACTGAAAATGTGACAAACCATAAAAAAACAACAAACCTCTTCATTTAAATGGCTTTATTAGGACAAAGGTATCAGTGGTGTTAAATGTCTCCACTAGTGGGCAGCATTATCTGTTTGCAATAGCAATATCTGCTACGCAGATTATAAACCAAATAGTATATTTGTCATTGGCTAAATCAGAGTTTTACTACAAATACCAACACAGTATTTTTTTTTTTACATTAATCATGATTGCTATGAATGCCTGTATTTCATTGCATCCTGTCATATCCTACCTTCCTTCTGGCAATAATGTAAAACAATTTAAAACAACTGGACAATATTTTGTAAATAGATTTTTTTAAAGACATCTCTATCTCTGCATCAAAAACAGTTCATCTTTATGTCTGATTGCATTGGTTTCACATTTTTCTAATTGTACATATGAAGGTCAAACAGAAAGATGGACTAGATTTCTAACTACGCCCCTCGTGTGGTTGTGAATTGTGAGCTTTGTTGCTTGGGGCTGTCCTTGAAGTTGACCTCGTTGAGTGGAACAAATTAATAAAGGGTAAAGCCCACGGTGCAGGTTTCACTTTCCCCTCTCATTCACTGAACATAGAGACCATCTTTAGGGACGCCACCTACACTCAAGGAAATTATGTCATTCAAATGAACTGGGAATAACTATCTATAGATTGCTGCCTATAAAACATCTATTTGATAATGACAATCTTTACCTTGAAGTTACTGTGTGCCATATGACCAACAATGTTATATCAATCTAGGTCAAGTTTCAGTGCGTGGAATTTGGAAGTCCCACATTCTTCTGGAAAAAATGAGCTAATGTCTTAAAATATCTTTCACACAGGCAGGAAGCCAAGATTAACATGCTACAAACAATCTCTACATTACAGAAACAAGAGGGATTGAGATACAGTGTAGTCTCTTATAAAGTAAAAAAAAGTCTTGACATCATTCAAAATAATGCGTACATTTTTTTACTTGAAGCTTAAACATCTATTCTTCTGTTACATTTAAGGCTACAACACACATCACAATTCTATTATTAGGGCCTGACCCAATTTCAACTGTCAATTTTATACAGATATTTTGTTGTGTTGTAATTTCATGCTTTCTCATTCAAACTGTATCTCTTTTTCCACAGAAAGGGTTCAGTCCTTTGCACGTAGCGGCGAAGTACGGGAAGATGGAAGTGGCCAGTCTTCTCTTGCAAAAACGAGCTGCACCTGACGCTGCTGGAAAGGTGAGATTATGCTTAATTTGCTCAATATGAGTTTTGTATGCTCTGTATATCAATAAATGGAATAAACATCTTTTTTGTACACTTTACCTGATTTTAGGAATGCACCAATACAGTTTGATATAAAAACCAAAAAAATATATGTAGACTATATTTTACATTATGTTTAAAAAAAGCCAGAAAAATAAAAACCAATAGTCCCAAAATATTCTCCCTATGGATAATGGATGAATGAAGAAACTTAAAGGTGGTTATTAATGTAAATTTCTGTATCACCCTGATATTGGTGCATCCCGTACTGAAGCATTGTGTATTTGTAATTTAGTAATTTTAGTATTTTCACCATTGCGCACTTGTGTGTTCATATTTAGTAGTTTTAGTGTGTGTGTTTGTGTGTGTTCAGAGTGGGCTAACTCCACTGCATGTGGCTGCTCACTACGATAATCAGCGAGTGGCACTGCTGCTGCTGGATCAGGGAGCTTCCCCTCACTCTGCTGCCAAGGTACACGCACACAAACATACAAGAATGAACAGGCCAGTGATGCCAACTAGGGGTGGGCAATATGGTGATAAAAGATTGCATCGTGATATCAAGTTATGACGATCTGCTAATGTAGGAAGATTGTACACAGAAGCATAAAACTTATTTAACTAAAAATACATAAACATCCATCCAATGTTAATAATTTAATATACTATTTTCATTTTTGAAATCATATGAACACTGGCATTGTTACAGTAAAAATGACAGTCAATTGCAGAGTATAAATTAATGTAACATCAAACGTAATTGGATAAAATCAAAATTGATATTAAATTTTTATCATATTGCCCATCCCTATGCCAACGAAAAACATTAACAAACCTCATCATTGGTATGTGTATAGTGCCTACAGCTCACTATTACTGTCCATACTCTGACATTGTGAGTGTGCATCAGCAAAGTCTTTGAAATTGCTTCACTTGCCATTTTTTTGCCTATGTAGTCAGCATATTGGGTTCAGTTGTGGTCAGGGCTATAATTTATATATATTTGTTTTTTCTTGCATGTTCTAAGTTACTTCACTCTATGTACATTTTGTATATGGCCGCACAATATATTGCAAAACTGTTGTTGTTGCAGTAAACGCAATATCCATATAGTAAAATTTTAAATATATTACAACATGGTCTTTAATCTTACATAGATTTTAAACACAGTAATTTTTATTAGTGTTCTGAATATAAATGTGTAGCAGTTTTAAGCAGTAAATAAAGTTACAAATTCAGCTTAATTGAACCTGTATCAAAACATTGCAATAATATTGATAATACAATTCTGAACAAGGTTATCAAAAAGTTTCATATTGTGTAGCCCTATTTGGTGTGTAAAGAATGTGCTCTCACTGCAATTTTCAGCACAAATTTTTGCAAGCTATAAACACATATTGGTCAAGTTGTGGTCACTCCCCTGCAAGGCCCTGGGAACCACAGTGTAGGAATGAGTGGAATGACAGATTTGGTCTCCACAATATGTCCCATTTTTTGCTGCATTAGGTCTCGGGACAAAAGCCTATGACCCTACTTAATCTATGCGTGACATCTCCTTTTTCTGCTACTATCACAGTCTATGCTAGTTTTAAATCTAATCTCAATCTGACTCTTTTCACCCCTTTTTTACTTGTCCCTTCTCCTTCCTCAAACACTCTTGGTCATTCTTTTCTTTTTCACTTTCGTTTGGCTGGGTGCTAAAGTTTGTATGCTTGGTCTAATTTAAGTGCTCTAGATCAATCCTTGTGGACTAAATGGGTTTTCCTTTTCTGGCAAAACTGATGTTAGCAAGGCACTATACAACACGCAGCGAGATAACAAGACAGTTTGGTTATTTGATTTTTTTTTCTTACTTTGGTGGCAATGTGGGTAGAAACACATCACCATGTTCAAGCATTGATTTGGGAGATTTGTAGCAGCATAAGAAGAGGCAAAACAGTTGCAGTACTTTAGAATTCAAAAAGTCTAGTAATTGTATTTCTAAATAACTATTCAGAAGATTTTTTTTCTTTAGCCAACTGCTGGCTCAATACTTTTCTTGTTTTACACAAGGAATGTTTTTTTCAGTATTATCATTTTGTACAGTACTTTTACATGAGTACAGATTTTGAGATTTGTTCCAACTCTGGCAGTGACACAATAGTGTAATAACTACTCATCTCTCTTGTCATGTCCCAGAATGGCTACACACCTCTACACATAGCTGCCAAAAAGAACCAAATGGACATTGGGACCACACTGCTTGAGTATGGAGCGGACACAAACGCAGTGACGCGGCAGGGCATCAGTCCTATTCATCTGGCAGCTCAGGAGGGCAGCGTAGACCTGGTGTCGCTACTGCTCGCCAAAAACGCTAACGTCAATGTGTGCAATAAGGTAAGACTTTATAATTTAGGTTTATTACAATTACATAGTTTAATTATTTAACTTTTTTGCTCACTGGTGGCTAGTGTATTGTTCAAAACATACTAGCCACTTAAGAGTTTTACTAGCCACAATTTTCATGTTTTTATGGTTAGTAAATGATTAGCTGAAAATATTGTAAGTACAGGTTTTACAGTTGTAGATTTTTTTAGATAGTGAATGTATTCCTAGCCAAAGGTAAAATCAACCTGTATTTGGCTAGTTGGCTAGTAGTGAAAAAAATATACTATCTATTCTCAATATAACTTTTTGTCTTTTAGAACGGACTCACACCACTTCATTTAGCAGCTCAGGAAGATAAAGTCAATGTTGCAGAGGTCCTTCTCAACCATGGGGCTGATATCAACACTCCAACAAAGGTGACTTACACAATAACAATCAAATGAATTAACTGGATGTTGTTAAAGATGCCAATTTTGCCTATGTATAGATAGACAGTAGTTCCAACAATCAATCAGTTTGAGGGTTCATTTTCATTAACACTTGGTGCCCCTGCATTTCAAAATAGTTCATAATCTGCTCAAATTAAGTCACTAATGCTGACCCCTAGTGGCTGTAGTTAGAATAAATTTTGGAATGAAAATAATCCTGAATTCAAATGCCACTCTAGACACACATAACTATTTATTCCTTGGACTTTTACAGACCTGCTAACAGACTAACTAAACAAACTCTCCATATGCATAAGCTTATTGGCTGGGGTACTAACATTTAAAAAAAAGTTGAGGTAAAATAAAAATACTGGTAACATTTTTTATGAAGCCAAAGCAAGCTCTCTCACACAAGTGTTAATGACGTCATGGGTAGATGTGTCACACACTGCAGCAGGACACGGGCTGTACATGCTCTAACTAAATTGAGCCTGCAGCATCTGAAGGTGGTCTATCACAAGGTTACACTGGGCCTGTGTACAGTCAATGTGCTGAGAGAACAGTTTACACAGGAGAGGTTATTTACTCACTCATCCCTTATATCACCCTAATGCTTCATACACACAATTTATCAGTGAGGTAAAATATTTTTGGATCTATTGGTTAGAATTAAGATTGTAGCTGCTAATACATTTTAAGAAGACTTCTGGTAAATTACATATGTTACCATTCATTTTGCCTTGTGACTTCCTGACTCTTTTTGGGTGTTCTCTTTCATATGCTTTATCTTAGATGGGCTACACGCCATTGCACGTGGCTTGTCACTATGGCAACTCAAAGATGGCAAACTTCCTGTTGCACCACCATGCGAGAATCAATGGCAAAACCAAGGTAAGAGGAGCAGCACACGTCACCAGTGCATAGTTAATAAATATGGTCACATTTTTTTATTAAGTTCTGAATTATACTGTAGCAAATTACCTTAAAAATGCTAAGTTATGCCACATGAAATCTTGAAGTTACACTATTTAATGTTTTTGTTAATTTATTTTAAGATTTGAGATTCAGTTTTGATACACTTTGTTATTAGTTATTAAAAAAGTGGTGTGCCTTTAATCACATGCAACAGCCCATTAAGCACACCTTTTAAGGTTATAGTGTCTGCACTTAAAACAAAATCTGTATTCACATGATATTCTTAAGGCAATTTGTTTCATTTTTTTTTTCAACTTTCACCTATACAGATACAATTAATGTTTTTGTCTGTTTGTTATTATTCAGACCGGGTACACTCCTCTCCACCAAGCCGCCCAACAGGGCCACACACATATCGTCAACCTGCTGCTTCAGCACGGGGCCTCTGCCAATGAACTCACCCTGGTCAGTGCACAAACACAATTACAGCACATTCAACTGCTCACGGGAGCTTAAAATGCATATGACTCATTGTGTTGTGTTTGTCTGTCTCTGGTCAGAACGGGAACACTGCCTTGTCCATCGCCCGCCGCCTCGGGTACATCTCAGTGGTGGACACTCTGCGGCCGGTCACAGATGATAACTTGAACTCCATGGTGAGAAGATATTGGAGTTTTAATGCACCAAGAAATGTATCAAATCAACTTACTCCAACCTGGACAGTAATAGTCTGTATAAATGATGTTAAGTCATGGTTTCTCACATGTGTAGTATGTTGTCTCTTACTACTGAGAGAAAGCAGTGGTGGAAAATGCAAGGTACTTCTACTAATGCAAACACAATTAAGTGTGTTGAAAGAAATGATAATTTGTGGTATATTTGATCAAAGGTTTGTAGTTTACATTACACTGAATAGGAAAAAAATGCCCCAAATCTAATATCTGACTCTATTCTATGTTGTAAAGTAGGTTATCTCTGGTAATGATTATTTTACTTTAGTCCTTGCCCTGGTCTCTACAGCAACATCAAATCAGACTTTGTGGGTGACCAATTTGACTAGCAGTTGCTTTTTGAGTGGTGATAGTCCACACAAACTTTTGATGTTGCTATAGAGGTTAGGTAAAATAATATTTATGACAGATTACCTACTTTACATTATTGAGTCAGATGGTCAATTTAAGCATTTTATTTATTTTTGGGCAAATTATTTTGTCTTAGGACAACAGTTTTATGTTTGGGATGATTGAGAGGTCTGGACAGGGTTCTGTATCTGAGATAGCACAAGTGAAGTGTATCAAAAGGGTGAATGTGTGACTTGAATGTGTAACAGGGACATTAAGTAAAGCATCTGACAATGAGGTCAAAACCCTGCATCATCAGCAACAAAGTATATTACTCAATAACATATCTGTCCTCTGTCATGTGCACCAAAGATCAAGGTCATTGCCATTCACCTTGGTACGACTCTTCTATTATTCATCTTGCATTGGCCTGGCCTTGTTTACTGTCTGTATTGAACTTACTGCAGCTGCCTATGAGAAATATGTGGCTGCTTTATCTATTTCTGTTTTTTTATTTGGGCTAAGGTTGGCATATTTTAGTCTAATAATAATTTTTCCACCTGCAGGCTGCATCAGAAAAACATAAAATCAACGTCCCAGAAACTATGAACGAGTTCCTGGACATGTCTGACGATGAAGGTATGAGAAAGTGCTAATGCTTGGTATTAAACTTCTTAATAAGTATTAAATATTGCTGCATGTCTGAATGTGTGCTATGTGGTGTCATTTAAAGTGATTTTGCATTTGTGTGCATATTATAATCACACAGCCCAGCAAATTTTCAATGAGGTCCTATTTTCAAATGATGAAGTTATTGCTTGCCAGTTTGCCTGTGATTGTTAAATTAACAGAATGTGGCTATGCTTTGCTCTAACACTCAAATAAGTGCTTCTCGGTTATGTTATCAAGAAAAAATAAGTTTGCGCTTGAATGTTTTAAGCTGCATTTGTTTTTTAATTTGAATTTTTGAGTGACTCTTTTCTGCTTCTAAACTAAAAATGTTAATATCTTATTTTGACTACAGCTTACAATGGAATTATTTTTAACTACTGTGAGTGAAAATTGTATCTTTTTAAGAAGAGTGCTCTAGTTAGGCTGCTTTCAACTTGAAGTGCTTTGAAAGGAATTCGAAGAAAGTCAAGGACAATGTGACTTGATTTATAATTTAGCTGTCCACTTTCCAGCATCATTCTGCACACAGAGTATTCACAAAAAAGGGTGTGTTTAGTTTGTTACATAAGTAATCTGGTGAGAATCGCTGTGAACCTAGTGTTAAGTCAAGATCCAAGTTGCATATTTCTACCTTACCAACGACGACCAAAGGGTGCCCAGTCCCTTGTTTTGCAGCCACAGAGTCCGCTGTTGTGTAAAATTGATGAGCTTGTTCACGGGCTGCTGCTCTAGCCGTGTGGAGTTTCAGTCAGCTGATACTCAACAGGTTACACACATGGACTAGCAAGCACATACTGTCATGGTGAATTTGCTGAGCTGTACATATGACAAAAACATTCTCACATTTGAGATCTCATATGCTATCATCATGTAGGAATTATAAATAGCAGTTTCCACAGCCTTGCGACTCCACATAAACTGTTTATATAATGTGCATAATTTATCAGCATTGGACTGGGACCAGGAACACTAGATACACATACCAACTCAGAGCCCTATGCCTAGCACTGGATCACCTATGTAAAATTTGGACATGTTTTAGTTCATCTGTAGGGTGTTTTGAGTCCTTGTGAAGGTAATAGTGGTGAAATAAGGGACATAATGTTTCTTGTACAGCGTGTAAGGAGCGTCCATGGCACTCTTTAATCCTATATAAGGGAAGCCTATCCTATTAGGCTGCAGGGTAAAGTGAGTTTGACAGGTCATGGCTTTGTGTTTGTGTGTGCGGGGAAATGCTTGTGCAATCACACGCTCATGTCATGCTTTCTATAGACTACTACAGACACTAATTGGACCATTTTTAGAAAGGCTACTTAGGTCCTTGTGCTTTAATCACATCAGCACTTCCTCAATTAGGCTATTCTTCCTACTTATTGTACGTTGCGTTTTAACTCTTACATAGCCAACATCTTGAATAGTTGATTTTGTAGTTGATGCTTGCTGATCAAAAACAAACTGTTGCTCAAGTTGTGCGAAGTAATTTCAACATGGACTTTTGATATAGCCCCCACCCTCCAGCTTGAAACGCAGCCAGCACTCAGTATCTCCGGAGGAAAGTAGCAGGGAGGGTTCAGGGAGTCTTCGCTTTCAGTCTGTTGAGTTTCCCTTTGACATAGCGTAGAAACCGTCACGTTATCTCAGGAGAGGGCGACGCCATTCACGCCGTGGACGTACTTTCTCTGTCTTTAAATCCATTCGGATGAGCTTTGGTTGAGCCGTCTCTCCCGAGGCAGTATTAACCTTGGTACTGCCGGTTGCGTCAGATGGATTGGACTACTCTTTGTGGTGTTTTTTTGTTGTAAGGAAAAACAAGGCTTTACACTTTAATGAATTAAAGTGCTAAAGTAATAGAGATGCGCAGTTGCGACAAGCGCTCAACTGAGTTTGCTTTGAGCGGAATTACGCGTCTATCGAAGAGGCAACATTTTCCATCAGCAACTGTTGCGCGTACCGGATAAAACTCTATCTGGATTTACCCTTGAACTTTGTACATATTTTGAAAAGAAAGGAGGCTTGATATGGCTGCGGTGGACAAAGGTACGATGTTAGAAAGTTGTTGGAAAAATACAAAACGAAATAACCTTTATGGACTTAAAAATGTCTGTGTGTATTTGTAAAATGTGTTGGAGAAACCTTGAGGAAGGGAGGTAAAGACGTGGGGGTTTATCTTGAATGAGACTGTGATTCATTAATACAGTGGCATACTCCCTGGTAGTCTTTAGTTTTGTCAAGTTACTTTGAATATCTCAAATAAGGGAAACGTCTTACTTGCATCAATAGCCAATATTAAATTTATTTTTAGCTGTTCAGGCTAATTATATTACTTTGGTGACAATTGGTTGTTAAATATAGCACCGGCGCTGTTATTTTCTTCCTTCGCTGTGTGATGTTTAAAAGCTGGACAAAAGTAGGACGCGTTTTATTCTGAAAGCCTTTCCCGGAAATGCGCGCGTCCCTACGCTCTGCTCTCACGCGGGTGCTGCCGTGTGATCGGAGTGCGGCAATATCGGAGACACGGGGAGGGGCTGCGGGGAAGGAGCACAGTGTTGCAGGCAGGACAGAGCTGGAAGATGAGGGAGAAGGAGAAACACAGTGCCCGCTCCGGTGGATTCATGGAGCGACGTGTCATCGTCCACCGGTCCGCCGATCGAGGTGCGCTGCGCTTCTGCTCTTTAACGAGTCACTGCTAGGACTCCGGTGGATGTATTTTGTGGGATGGGTCTTTGAGGGATGTGAGAGGAGCTGCGTTCAGTTTTACACGGAGGTCCCGATGTGCTGCAAAGTGGTTTTGGTGCCGCATCTTTTCAATTCAGACGTCACTGGTCATTTTAGGAAGCAGTGCCCTTACTAGTCCCGTTGCTTGTTGAAGATGCTTTTGTTATGATATAGTTAAATGCAGCAGGTGAAAGTTGCAGTGGGCTATGCAGTGTTACAGGAGTAATGCTGATTAATGACTCAATACAAAAAGTACTAAAACCAGATAAGAAGCAGGCTTATAGTGACAGGGTGGCTGTGTTTTTCATCCATCACTTGCTGAAAAGTCTCTTATGGGATTATCTTTTGAAGTAACAGGATGGTTTTTTGTTACACCCCCTTCACCAGGTGATGAAGCGATGACCGGGGACACAGACAAATACCTGCGCCCCCAGGACCTTAAGGAGCTTGGGGATGACTCTCTACCTCAGGAGGGGTACATGGGCTTCAGTATTGGAGCCCGCTCAGCCAGGTAAGCACCTGTCACAGAAAACACATATGTGCACTGGTGCAGAGATGACCTATTGATAGTACATTTGTTTCAACTTAAGTCATTTATTTTTAGCTGTTTGTAAATTCTCCTGAGAACTATGAATATGCTAGAATTTGCTTTCTTTTTTTTTTTTTTAGCTATGTTGGATGTTGAAGTAAAATGTGTCACCTCTATACAAAATCTATTCATTCCCACTACACAAAGCGAATAATAGGATCTGCCACAACTGCATTTGGAAAGTTGCCATCTAATGATTCCAGCTGACAAAATGATTCAGTGTTCTGTGGCTTTATTCATATTCAAACTAAACTGCTGAT
Organism: Hypseleotris bucephala; assembly: GCA_036025885.1. Taxonomy (NCBI): domain Eukaryota; kingdom Metazoa; phylum Chordata; class Actinopteri; order Gobiiformes; family Eleotridae; genus Hypseleotris; species Hypseleotris bucephala. Next base: position 13,215 of record JAVQKG010222346.1, read on the forward strand.
AGGGAGATATATCAAATATAAGCTGTTTATTTCAACTTTATTACATGTTCCTAATAACAGGAAGTTGTCTGTAAACATACTGTATGTGCTAAAGATAAACTGTCAGCAGGACACTTTGTATTTTTGATAGAAAACAAAGTGATAATCTAAAACTTGTTCAGATTAAAAAAGGATGTATATTAAGTGTTTTAGGACTTAGAGACACAGACAGATTAAAGTTGACATGATAAAAACAGTGGCAGGAAGTGGCCACTGAAACATTAGGCTCTTGAGGAGATAAGGTGAGCAGCTTTGAACTATGATACACGTCCAGTTGAAACATTTAGGTTGTTGTGGCTATCAAAATTTTAATTATTAATGGAAAAAATGTGTTAGTGAGTGTTATTATTATATTATTATAGTTTTATACACGCAGCATTTCACAAAAAGTTAGATAAAACTTTTTCAATTTTTAGACACACTACTTTTGCAGTGTTTTGTTCCCAGATTTGTCAGATGTATGTTTGATATTGAATAATTGTTTAGTTTTTTATAATAATTGTGTCTTTTTATTCATAACATTGACACTGCTTTGAATTGCTTGGCTGTTTTACATTACCACACATTTGTACTCATTTAGGTTACACATGAAATTCCACACCTGCCATACATACATGCACATAATATGTCAAAACAAACACACACACATCATGCTTTAATGTTTCCAAAACCAATGCTTTGCTTTTCACTTTGCTCTTCTCCTTTTTGCACCCTGTCTGTCATTCTAGCCCTAGAATAAGGTAAGAGCAGTAGTTGTACTTGTTGTAAGCTGTAGTGGCGTTGAATGGCTCATCATACTGTAGATTCATAAACCATAAACTAAACCAGAAGTCCATTTCACACATCAAATTTTGCTGTGTTTTGAGTGCAGTGTTCTGACTAGTTTGTTCACCAGTTCCCATTTGTCCTGTTATCATCCAGGTGTAAAAAGGAGCCATTTCATTTTTTTTATTTTGCCCTATTTTCTAGCAGTTTTTTGTGTTTGAGTTGTGTGGACTTTTTCCCCTTATAAGTGGCTCTTTATTTAGCTTGTTTTGTGTGGCACACAGTGTAACTTCCAGGGATCGAAATTGAGTAATATTTTTCTCTTCTTTTGCAATGATTATTATTCTATTATAAGTATCTTTTATTTTACTGATTATTCTGAATATAGGACATTTCTTGATTTTTTGCATGTTTTTCAGAGATGGAAACATGGAGATATTTTTAATGCAATATCTTTTATGAGATTCACATTACTTAACTAAATGGTCAAATCTAAAAACAGAACAAGCAAGGGTAAAAGTTGCAAGCTGTAAGTAATGCAGGCAAACTTCTGGGCTCTCATATGTGTTAAGGAGGAGATAATAATGTGGGAGGAAGAGGAGGAAGCTGTGATGAACAAACAGAGAAGCAGAGGGGAAACTGAGTTGATATTGAAAGTCACTGTCATGGCTGCCGCTCCATTCAGACAGAGTTGCTTGGTAACTTCGATGGAGCTCTAGGCAGGCTTTGCTGAATAAAGGCCTTCTCTCTGTGCACTATGCTGTATGCTGCAGACTCTTTCTAGTGGTATTCAGAAATCTATTGCAGTTTTGTTACAGTTGCAACTTTGTCTTGGTTAAGGACACTGTTTATCCTGGTTGTCTAGGCACGGTGTAGATCTAGTTTAGTCCTGGCTTTAATCTGGGTTTAGTCCTGGTTTAGACCTTGTGTACAGTAGTCTCTGCGTTTCCGTATTTTATATAATTTTTAGCATAAACTAATATTAGAAATGCACAATATGAGAAAAACATTTGATTCAACCAAACCTGATTCAGCTGTATTGAATATTGTGTGATTTTTTGCGATAAAGGTTTTCCTTCGCGTGTAGCCTTAATTTTAACCCTCAAGGTAGATACCAGTTAGTCCTAGTCTAGACTAAAATGTCACTTAGAAAGACTATGAGGCAGCAAAAAAAGTTTGAGAACCACTGCTATAAAGTATGACGTCACCTATCTTGGCACACATTTTATAAGGGCACAATGCAGAGGCCTGGCAGCAGTTTGTGTAGAACCCTTTTAGTTTTAGACCAATAAAATTTATGTTGTGAGAAATATGAGCAAAACTACAGCAATGCGTTTAACTGTAAAATATAAAGACAGCCGCCATTGTACACTGCAGCATGAGGGATGAAACAGGCTCACTCCTCCTCTGTGTCTCTTTGAATCTGGTCTAGGTCAGCTGCTAATCTTAGACTAAAGGAGTGGCGTACAGTCAGATCAGGCAGCAGTCACACTATGCACACACCTCTATCAGCTACAGTACAGTTCATTTAGTTATTTTAGTGACATCATGCAATAATATACTTATATGGCAGTCAGCCTTCCTGCTTTCCCTCTTATCTCTTTTAGCTCAAACAAACATTCCTCCTTCTTATTTCCATCTCTGAATAACCTCTTGGCAGTCTGCAGTCCTTTACCAGCAGCCACCTTTTTTCTTTTAATTTCTTTTATACACTTTGCGGACTCTCTCTGTCCAAGCAGCCCGGTTCCCTGGAGGTTGCATGTAATAATGGACTTCTCGCTTTGTGTGTTTTATTTTGTATTCCTGTGACTTGTTGCGACGCCCGGGTTGCGTGGTAACATATAGCCTCCGCTCCTTCAGTTCGGATAGGTCCAACACTCTCAACCGGAGCTCCTTTGCACGGGACAGCATGATGATCGAGGAGATTTTGGCCCCCACAAAAGACACGGTAAGATATCAATGTAGAGTTATTACTACTAGAGCTATGTGTCTTGGATCTATTGTATAGCTGGTCCCATTTTTCATTTTACTCGTATGATTCTGTAAAAATATACTGGCTTCACAGAGGTCATGCTAGAGGCGATGTTGATGATATCCTGCCTTTGAGATTGTGCTGAAAATGAAAGAGTAGCATCTTTATGTAGAGTTTACTCAGGGCTTTAAGGGGGGTTTCTGTGAGAAAACTGCAGTGTCCGCACAGCTCATACATTCTGGCCTACATTTATTTTGGTGGTTTTAGAGTTAAGGGCAGAACTTGTAATCTGAGCAAAAAATTTAAATTGACACTTCATTGCGTAAAATGTACAAGCTCAGATATAGTATGTAAAATGGTAAGGAAATTCCTGACTTAGCATCTAGATGGCCAATGTTGTGCTAAAAGGACAACTTCTAATATTTTGGTTTTGAAACATCCAAATAAAGAAAAGCCAGTTTGACTTTATTTTTTACTACATTTTGTCACCCCAATTATTGAT
>JAVQKG010222368.1:0-11637 GCA_036025885.1 Hypseleotris bucephala
TATGCTGTAAATTTTTCTAATGGTGTCAAGAGTCTGTGGTCTAATGGTTTAAGAGTAACTTACAAAGACTTACTGGAAATAAATAAATAAACAGGTTCGGGCAAACTAAAATCACTCAAAATTTTGCAATATTCATAAGTTTGTATAGACAACCACTAAGCCATGATGTCCTTGATGATAAACCTGGGCAGCAAAATGATTTAGCTCCCTCTTTTGGACTAAATAGAACTTACAGCTCAGTTCAACCTTATTGCTACAGACAGAGGTGTTAGTTCAGACTATCAATAGCTTAAGAGATCTTCAAATGCTTCCCCACCAAATGACTGACCTGTATTGAGCCCTGACACACCTTCAAATCTTAATACTATCTAATTTCATTCCCTATGAAACATGTCAAAATGCTTTCATACAGTCTATTTTAATTAGGGATTTCAATTATACTTTAAGCACTAAGCATAGAATAGCACTTACATAGCTGTTAATGTTCTTTAGATTGGGCCATAGAAATAACTTGCGTTTTAACTTTTTTTGCAGTCTGTTTCCACCCCGCTCCTGCCCCACCAGAAGCAGGCCTTGTCGTGGATGTGTGCACGAGAAAATAAATCTGGTCTTCCTCCATTTTGGGAAAAACGAGGTGAACTTTACTTTAACAGCCTCACCTGCTTCTCCTCCAAAGAGGTACCAGAGAGAGTCCGCGGAGGCATCCTGGCCGATGATATGGGACTGGTAAGTTGACTAAAAAAATGTTAATCAGAAATGTTTTTAGTGGTAGTTGGTAACCTTAAAACTATGTTAGTGTGCAAAATATTTTAGGCGTGCTTTCAAATATATGCAATTTATCTTATTTATTTTCATCAGTTTACAAAATGCTAAGTGAGCTTTCAAAATAAACATCCCAATCTAATCATGTGGCCTTTTGACTTTATAATTCTGCCTGTATACCTTTTTTAGGGACAAGTAAGTTTTCTCCACAATTTCATCAGTTCTTGTAGGCTGCTCACATCTTTCTGTATTGTCATGCTAATTCCAGACAGATTCAGTGATGTTTAGATCAGGTTTGTGTAGCTTAATAAGGTTAACATATTGTAGATACTAACTAGAAGCCGAGACAATGGACAAAAATGCAATAATGTTTTGCATAGATAGAATACACAAACACTGCTGCCTAACTCAATTTTTTTTTTACTGTCAGTAACTTTTCATGTCGTGCCTTTCAGGGGAAAACACTGACAACCATTGCACTGATTCTCACCAACTTCCACCAAGGAAAGCCTCTTCCTGTGGAGAAGTCTGTAAGTTTGAATGGAGATTATAAATAAACTATTTTGTACAGTGTTTTTAAATAATGGACTTTATTGGGCTCAGAAATAACTATGCTCTGTGTTTTTGTTATGTTTCAACAGGAAAAGCAGTCCCCTTCACCTAAAAAGACAGTTATTTTGCCTGAGATTACCTCTAATACTGAAGGTACAGGGATTAATAGGTCATTTACAAGTCCTATATTTATGTTATTATTCCAGTTGAAATTAAATGTTTTATTTTTTGCAGAAGTCATTATTACTACAGCAGATGAACCCCAATTGTCTGAGATGTAAGTACAAGTTGTCTTATGTAAATTGTGTGTTTTTGTTTCAAACATAAACCAACCTATAGAAATACATGTATTTTACTTGGATTGAATTATTGAATAATCTTTCCTCTGTGCTTTAGTCCACAGATGGAGGTAGTCTGTGGTGGTACGCCTGAAAAAGTGATTGTAATTGCAGACGACTCAGGCAAAAGTAGGAACATACTGTCATTTCTATATACATGTAAGTACTTTTAGTAAACATTTTATTTCTTTTATTTCAGAAACTGGAAAAGGGAAAAGGAAAGCTACCAAGAGAAAACCCAGCAAAGGTAGAAGAATTAATTGAATGCGTAAATGTTTGCTAAGAATACAAAACATGCTCAAATCATGTCTTCCCAGATGTCCCAATACTTCTGGATGATCTGGACTTTGCTGCAGCTTTAAGTGGTTCAACATCAGCTAAAGGAGTAAAGAAGCAGAAGGGTGGCATAGATACTCCTTCACAAAGTAAGTGTAACAATTCATTAAATACGTTGTTATTTTGAGATTGTGTTAAGTTATTTTTCTATCACCTATACATTTTTTACTACCACCTTTTGTATTTAAAAAAATGTTTCACCGTTTCGTGAACTTAATAAAACATAGAGCTAGGGCTGTAGTCAACCAGTGAAATTGTTAGTCAACTAAAGCCTAGTACAACAATAAAAAACAACCTAAAATTTACAACTTTTGAATAAACTAAAAAACAAAAGTTATCAAGTAACAAACCAGACCATCTTGATTGATAGAGACTAGTGAATGCAACTAATTGACTAATCAAATTTTAGTTGACTAAAACCTCACTGACTGATTAATCGACTAAGAGACTAAAGACAGTCAGGCCTACATATAGCCTCTTCTACCTCCCCATGACCCAATTTTTAGCTCCAGACCCACCATGTCGAAACCCTGATATACTGGGCACACAGTAATCAGTCATGTGTTGTTTGTTTGTCTGTTTGTTCAGGTGGAGACTCGTCCATCCCTGAAAGTCCAGAGGATTTATCAGCTACAGCCACTCTCATCGTCTGCCCCCTCTCTGTCCTCAGCAACTGGCTGGTAATAAATACATAAACCTTTTTTGTTCCCATATTTCTTACGTAATTATGTGGCTGGAATATTACCTCATTATATACTTTGTAGAAATTAGATTGTGATTAATTAATTTTGTCACATGGCTGATTTTGTATTTTACTTGATTTTTACCTATGTTTCCAACCATTGATGAATGACCAGCGACAATAATGCTCCGAGACTTTTGGGCAACCTATTACCTATTAGCATGATGTCGGAAAAAAAATAATGTACACATTAGTTATTGATGTTGTTGTATTTACAAATTAAATACATTTTCACTGTCTGTATACTGTAAATAGTCCAAAAACTTACTAGTTACCCACTAGTAAGCTCTAGTACAATCAAATTTCAGAGTTTTACATTTTAATAACAATCCCTAGTTTTGTGTGGAGATTATTGATATATTAACCTTAATATTTTATGTGTTTTGTTTTTTTTTGTGTTTAGGACCAGTTTGAGCAGCACGTCAGCGCTGGTGTTAAACTAAACGTGTATCTGTATTACGGACCTGCCCGAAACAGGAGTCAGAAGTTCCTCTCCTCTCAGGACGTGGTCATCACAACCTACAATGTGCTCTCCACTGACTTTGGGGTGAGTTGGCTTAAGGAGAAAGTAGAAGAGTATGATTATTATTTGTGGAAACTCTTAGAAAAGTTTAGAGATTCTAACCAAGAAATTAACTCATCACAAAACAAGGCAAAACACCTAATTACATATACAGATTACAGATCTGAACTAAATTTTACAACATACTAATTATTATGATACCTTGGCCATCTCTCTCTCACTACTCTATTTACTATTTACGTGGGCTTGGGACTAGTACAATTTATGGCTGCATTTTTTTTTGCTCCATGTCTAGGAAATGTAAACTAGTAAAAGCCTGTAAATATCAATAAAGCCCTTTTTTATAAAAATTGTAAAATGGATTAAATGTATTAAAAACTAGTATCTTTTTTTTCTTTCAGAATAAAAGCCCTCTCCACAAAATAAACTGGCTCAGGGTGGTGCTTGACGAAGGGCATTTCATCCGTAACCCAAACGCACAGATGAGTAAAGCCGTACTGGGCTTGAAGGCATCACGGCGCTGGATTCTTTCTGGTTTGATACATTTTAATTTATATTACTCTTAAAATCAAAATTCAAGACAAAAATACTATAGGTTTTGTAATTTTATATTTTAGGTACCCCCATCCAGAACAGTGCGAAGGACCTGTGGATGCTGCTGGCCTTCCTGCGCCTGAAGCCGTTCGATGTGAAGGAGTGGTGGAACAGAGTGATCCTGAGACCTGTCACACAAGGAGACCGCGCCGGGCTACTGTCAGTCAATATTATCTCCATTAAAAGATTTTAATCGTTATTTTTAAATAGCCATCATGTATAAATAAGACTAGATGGACAGATTGGGTATAGTGGGTCCTTTGATATTTTGTGGTTGCCTGAAACTTAAGTGATTTTAGGGTTACTAGTGGTCTACCGAGGCATTGCTTTTTTTAGTAATCCACCTCAATGTTAATTTGTTTCTGGGATTTTCACCCACAACCATCTCAAGACTTTCTAAGAATGGTGTGAAAAATAAATATTGAGAGTGGCGATTCTAAAACTGCAAAGGACCCCATGAGGGCCACTTTCCTAGGTACAAGGTCTAACTAATAAAGTGACCAGAAGGTTTAAATTACAAGTCTATTAAATATGTGTTACAAGTTCAGCCCTAATATAAACATTCGATTTTAAACCCTGCACTTTTGTCTTCTGTAATCAGGAACCTTCAGACTCTGGTGAAGTGCATAACTCTGAGACGAACTAAGACCAGTGAAGTGAACGGGTGCCCTCTAGTGGTGCTCCCCGAGAAGTCCGTGTTTGTGGAGCAGGTAGAACTCAGCTCAGACGAGAGAGCGGAGTACGAGCTAGCAAACAACGAGGGAAGAAACACTATCAGAAGGTCGGTATATTTGAGCTTAAAATTGTGAAAATAAGTATCTTTTATTGAATTTATTGGTTTGTTTTTATCTGTATTTAGATATGTTGCTGAAGGGTCTGTTTTGAAGAACTATGCAGATGTGTTGGCGATTCTTATGAGACTCAGACAACACTGCTGCCACCCGGACCTGCCCACAAAGACATCCTCAGAACAAGGTAAAACATCTCAAAGTTTTATATCAAATTTGTGGTGGCAGTGGTGCTGTGGGTAGAATTTCGGCCAGCACCCAGAGGTTCACCAGTTCGAATCCTGCCTGCATAATCGCGATTCAACTTTTTAGTTTCGTTCGACAGTGATTTTTTGTAATGTTTGGTTTTTGGTGTTCTAATATTTCTTAATTTATGTTTAGGTGCTTAATTAAAAGTATTTTTTTTTATTATGATTTACTTTCTTGTATTCTCTCTTTTTTTTTGGTGACCCAACAAAAATCTCTGGCAGGACCCACTTTTGGGTAGTGTAATTGATGTGCGATTGTCGTGTTGGTTGGAAAAGCTGTAGATGTATGGCTGCCACATTTTTAAGTAGCAAGTGTCTACACCGGAAACTTCTGTCTTGTTGATTATAACGGTCTTAGCTCAATGTAGCATAAAATATAGCATTTTTCCAATACTATCCTAAACTTTCTTCTTCAAAATTCTTTCTTGCTAACCAGTCCGTTGTTGGCTTTGTAATGTAAAATCTTGTTATCTAATTCATATTTGTTGCAGGTGCAGATGCCACCCCTGCAGAGCTGAGGGAGAGGCTGATGGAGAAGCTGCGTCTGGTTTTGGCGAGTGGTTCGGATGAGGAGTGCTCCGTTTGTTTGGATTCGGTTCAATTTCCCGTCATCACACGCTGCGCCCACGTTTACTGCAGGCCCTGTATCGCCAAAGTCATCAGCACTGAAGAGGTACTATCAGTGCTTCTGTCAACATATTATAATTTAGATTTAATAATATATTTGTAGCTAATCCAGAATAACACAAGGTTTGTATTGTTCTGAAAGGAGAGGGCACGCTGTCCTCTGTGTCGAAGTGAGATCCGGGGGAGTGAGTTGGTGGAGGTGCCCGCGGAGGAGGAGGACAGAGAGAACAGTGGGAGGCAATGGAGGACAAGCTCAAAGGTAGACACATGATAAAGAGAGTTGCATAATATCTAGGGATGTAACGATGCATCGAAAATCGATTCAAAATCAATTTAAACTGCTTAAAATGAGTATCAATTTATAAAATACATGAATCGATGCTGTAAGGTAAGACATAGAATTTATAATAATCAAATCTATTGTACATTTATAATTTCTTTTGAAGTTAAGTTCTGTTACTAAGACACCAGACAGTTGCAGCTTCATACAATGACAAAAATGATGATGTAATAAAATAAAGCAACTTTAGGTCATCAAATGTCTACAATTGATTATATTTAAAAAAATCAAATTGAATCTAATCGTGCTTTGAGTGCATCGTTACATTCCTGATAACATGTCAAATGATTGCAAAAAATGTATGAGAAAGAACTTTGAAATATTATGGTCATTCCTTTGATGGTCAGTTGTTTTTCTGAATGTGAAAATAATTGTCCAAAGGCAGCTTGAAATCATACCATGAAAGAAAAAAGCATGTTTTAGATTTTTAAAGTTGGTTTGTTCGTTTCAGTTAGTCTTTTTTTACCCTTTTTTTTAGCCTTTGCTACATTTGGTCTTGCCTTAACCTAAATTTGCTTAGTAGTTAGATTTGCTTTTTTAGTATTTTGATTTAACCTTAGCTTTAATGATTAGAAGTTAGTCTTAGTTACTTTGTTTTTTTATTGTACATTTGTTAGATATACTGTAGCTCTAATTTACTGTAGTTATTGCATAGTTCCTTAAAATTACACCCTACAAGCTTTGATGTAATAAGCAGCTGACATTTTATTATTTAAAATTATTTATTTAAGTTTAATTTGGATTTGTGTGTTTGTGGTTGATCTTGTGCAGGTGCAGGCGTTGATGGGAAACCTTCTGAGACTGAGACTGAAAGACCCCAGCATCAAGTGTTTGGTCGTGTCTCAGTTCACTCGCTTCCTCACCGTCCTGGAGACTCCACTCAGGTACTGCTTAAAAACATTAATTTATCACATATTTCTGACCATTTATATTATTATTATTATAAATTATATTATATAACACTTTTTCCCACAGAGAGGAGGGTTTCAGTTTTGTTCGTCTGGATGGGACCATGACCCAGAAGAAGCGAGCTCAGGTGATCCAGGAGTTTCAGAGCAGCACCACGGACAGCGCCTCCATCATGCTGCTGTCTCTGAAGGCTGGAGGCGTCGGGCTGAACCTCACAGCCGCCTCTCATGTGTTCCTCATGGACCCAGTGAGTGTGTTTATAAACTAGCACTATTCAGGTTGTTTTCTTTCACAAGTAAAAACTGGAGAAAAAATGGTCTAGGCATTCTATTAAATATGTTTGATCTATGCTACTATACTCAAAAGCGGCTTTATTTTTTATGTAACAAACACATCATATATCCTATAATGGCTTCAACATAGAAAGTACTGTTAGTCTCATTCATTTCCTTTTATTACTGTTTGTAGTGGACAAACTGAGCACAGCTGAGTGTACATATTTGTTTCTGAATAGAATATTATTGAATATGAATTATTTTCCATGTTCCTAATGTAGTTTGCTACAGACCAGATGGGAATTTTTCCCACATCTTTCTTGGCTGAACAAGATCCAAGTAACTACATACTGTACTTATGCTAAAAATTATTTAAAAATATAGATGTATGATTTCACAATGTTTTATCTCACAATTTAATTGATTGATTTTTTTTAATTAAAACTATTTTTGTTTGTTTGTAGGCCTGGAACCCAGCGACTGAAGAGCAGTGCATCGACCGCTGTCACCGTTTGGGCCAAAAGAAGAACGTGGTTGTCACCAAGGTCAGTGATGATTGAAGCCATTAATTTACAAAAGTTCTGTACCAAGAGCCTAGAAAACTGGGAAATATTGTAAAAAAGAAGGCAACCAAACCACTGCAGTAGTCAAATTTTGTTAGCTGCCTTTGTAATAATGCATCTATTTTTGATTTCAGTTCATTGTGAAGGACTCTGTGGAGGAGAATATGGTGAAGATCCAGAAGAAGAAGCAGGATCTTGTGGAAAAAGCTTTTGGAGCAGCGACCTCGGAGAAGAAATCATCTCGAATCAATGACATCAAGACTCTGATGGAGATTACAATCTGAGACACTGTTGTAAAATAATGTTTAAGTTCTGGAAACTGTTTGATTGTTTGTGTGGTCAATTACACAGATTAATTCATTCTTTAGTTCATTTCATTTTAAGAAAGTATAATGTGAGAGAGTGTGCACCTCCTCCAAAGCACAGTGCAGTTGTTTTAGAAAAGGTTTTAAGGCTTATTGCAAAGTAGTTTGGCCTGGAAATACGTATTTGCACAGTGACATGTTTTTTCATACATTTGGTTTTAGACCACAATAGTGAATTTGTAATTAAATAGTCCATTTGAGAATATTTACATGATATACCGGTACCCGTAATTTTAAATTTAAATTATTGAATACCGGATGCATGGTGGGCCAAAATGAGAAAACTTGCTGTCCAAATATTTCCAGGCCTTTGTTTATGGCTTTAAAAAATGTAATTTGTTTTTGGAGAGTTTAGCAGAAGTGTTTCCTCTCTGTGCAGTTGCAGGTACAGGAAGTAATTTAACAGAGCTTCTCCCTGTGTTACAAGTACCACTGTTTTTGTATTGTTTACTAAATGCACTTTAATTTAGTGTTCATGTTTGGTACTACTGAATAAAGTCTTGCATTGTTCTGTTTCAAGATCTCATAAAATATATATATAAAAAACCAAGACATGTTTAATTTTTCATTCTTTTTTCACCAATCCTGGCTTTATTATTAGTAGTTACACAGGGATGTTTACAGCAGAAAAGACTTAAATAACCACTACTTTTACCATTTCCACTGGATTCAAACTAGCAACCACGCAACTTTCTGTCTCGGTAGGAGTGTTCATTGAAGCACTAGGAGTTATTGTAAAGGAGAGCGATATTAAGATCACACCTGAATATTTTTTGTTTTTTGACCAAAGAAAGGGATTTTGTGCCACTATTTGCAGCTACTGTTAGGTTTTTGTAAACAGTGAATGGCCATAAGGCAGCCGGTAACACTACAGATAAGTAGTGATGCTATGCTTGAGACTGGCGTGAAGGAGACGTGCAGTAAGTCAAAGAAATTTATTTTTCAAACCCACATAAATACAAAATGTCAATTGACAAAAAATGTGCTCAAAGTCGTGCAAAAAGGCCAAGACATTATAATTAACACAATAGTTACAGTTTGAAGAGGTGGTGAGCTAAACAGAGATTAGCCATTTTCAAGCTCATTTCTTATTCATTCTTAATCCTTCTTGACTGAAGCAAAAAAGTTAGAGATTAAAGGATTGATAGAGGAAAATCCGCTATGGGGTAAAACCAAAATTAAATGTATTCAATAATTCACAGTCCTAATAGTCTTGATGCTTCTTTGATATTGTTGGTATTGGGTTATTCCAAACCATAGCAAATTTTATGCAGAAATTTAAATCATTTTTTTTCCCAGGGGAAATGGATTGGCATCTTAGCAGGCTTGAGCTTTTATGGTTATTAAATATACATGTTTTTGTTTGGAATGACATAGTTAGGAGTTACCCCATAGCCGATTAGTTTTTAAATTTTAAGTATCTGAAACCTGAAACATAATTTTCTATACATTCCCCTTTTTAAGTTCCAGATATTTGAAACACAGCTAGTCAGCCTTCCATCATACCTTTAAACCACTAAGATATAAGAATGTACTTCCTGAACTTGGAGCTCCATAATTTTGGGCATTCACCACAAGATTGTCATTGACAACCAAGAAAAGTGACACAGCATGAAATCTGATTTGAAATGGTTTGAAACATTTTGATTTATTCACATCTAGGATTACAGCAGCTGCTAAACTTTAGTGACAGATTAGGAAGACTATGGATTAATAGAGGCTATAGGTTTTCTTGCGCTTTGCTTTCTTCCATATTATTGGCAAAATACTTAATCACAGGAAGAAAGCTTCAAGGCATTTTTTTATTCCTAGGATTTAAAAATATTTGTCCATTATTAAGGCAAATATTTTATCATAAGCGCAGATGTGGGTTTGTCTGGGTGAGAACAAGAAGGTGCTCTGACTTATTTTAGACGGCAGCCTATGTTTGGGCTGACAGGTTGTGGGTTAAATTCCCCCGGCATGAACAAAGAGCTTTAGATTCAAAAAGAACACTTGCTCTTGTGGTCCATGTTGTTAGCGGCTGCCTGCTACTTTAAAAATGTGTCTAGTTTGCGTTCGATGTTGGCGAATGAGTCGTCTCCCATGTAGTCGATCTGACCGGCTTCCCAGCGCTTCTTCCTCTCCTCAGACGAGACCTGGGGCCGCGGTGGGACCAGGGGGGTCGGCTGGTGCGTTGCGTTGTCATTGTGATCGCTCTAAAAGAAAACACAAAAAAGCAAAGTGTCTTAATAATGCATCCCACACATTTCTAAATACCCAAAGATGCTTTACAATTGCATTATTCATTAACTTGACAGTCACACTGGCGGTGGGCAGCTACTTGTGTAAGTACAGCTACCCTGGGACACACTGGCAGAGGCGTGGCTGCCACCCTGCGCCTACGGCTCTTATGACAACCACCAAACACCAATCACACATACTACACAACTTGGGTAAAGTGTCTTGCCTATGGACAACAATATGTGCTGGGGCGGGGATTCGAACCGGCGACCACTCTGGCTGCAGGGCTTACCCACGTCATACCGACCCATCTTAAAACAGCAATGCAATGAATTTAGACCAAACTCATTGAAACATTTTGGACACTTAGTTTAGCATTTCATAATACAATGACATTTTTTTTAAAAATGTAATTTGGGGAGCTGTTGCTTTCTCTGTGCTGTAAAAGTTCAGATAATTTTCACAAAAGCTAAACAAAGTTGGGTTACCACTGCATAATAGGAAAAAAAAGAGATCAAATTCACAAACTAATTCCAAATCAAGGCTTTAAAATTTGATTGGCTGGTTTTAAAATGTGTTAATCCTAAATCTTCCAGCAAAATCCCAGTCTAGCCTTTCTCCGTCTCTATAAATGCATCAAAGTGTAAAATCTTTTCTTAATGATGTCATCCGTGTCAATGAATGCCCAAATAGGATCCCCCGGTAACCTAACTTTATATGGACTGGTTTGTGTGAAGTTCAGTCTCTTTGGTATTTCCTCACACTGGAATCTGGGGCTTTTTATAGCATCAAGGAGACACAAGAAAAAAGACTAAGTGCACTTTCACAACACTTGAAGCTGATAAGATTGGTGTATATCTTTAGTGTAAATATAGACTTAAACAGGAGTGTAGTGGTCTATGGCAATAGGCTTCTAAAAGTGAGGAAATGTGCACAGCTTTGTTTAGATGGAGGTAATTACTGGTATGAAAGGCTTGTGTACTTATCTGACCTCTTCAAATACTACCATACAAGTACTTCAGCACTACACTTTTTGTATACAATGCTTTCCGGGACATGTTAGAAAGGGCAGTAATAAGTAGGTTGCAAATTGAGAAACTTTGAAATTTGGTGTGAAGCCATTTGTCATAACCTCACTGTACCTAAATTTCAAACAGCTCTCAAAACAGTACAGTATGAAAATATTTAACAAAAGCTTCAATATTAACTGTACATTTTTCTACTAAAATCAGTTCTTGATAATAACTCCTCACTTTACATATTAAATTGGTGTCTAATCAGTGTCAAGTAAATACGCAATAGTACATATATTGCATAGACTTGAACTTACAAAGAAATCTTCTAGTTTAGGGAAACCCATCTTTTTTTTTTTAAGATATTTTTTTACCTTTATGGCTTTATTGATAGGACAGTAGATTGACAGGAAATTAGGGAGAAGAGTGGGGAGTGACA
>JAVQKG010222449.1:0-10940 GCA_036025885.1 Hypseleotris bucephala
TTTAAACCACGGGAATATAAACCCACATACGGTTTACAAATTTCAGTCAATTGTTTACATGTTTTAAGTATCCCAGTGTTAAGCCAAATGTGGTGATCTAGTCAGACAGAAATAATGTGAGAGCAAAGCCTAAACCCAGCTTTCTGGGAAAATCACAAATGTTTTGTTGCTGCAAATGTCTTCAGTTTCTTCCCATTGCCCCATAAGTCAAGGAATGTGTACACTGTGATGCAACATTTTATATTCAAATCCTGATTTTCAAATCTGCAATATTATTTTATGACATTTAAAACTCACCCATGTTGTATGTCAAGGTGGGCCACTACTGGGCTTTTTGTTCATTCTGTTTCTATATGTGACATCATGATGTAGTTTTCTACACCATGACTTATATTTGGCCTGCTGATGTCATGAGACCTTTACATTAAATAAAAGTATAATTTGTCAACCTGCTGCAGAGCTCTGTGCATCATGTTCTGACATCATCTCGACTCGGACACTCTCCCATCTGTGTTTTATCCTCTCCCCGGACAGCCTCTCCTCCACTCATAATTCTCTGGATAAACAATCCCGGAGGTCTACATACAGAGGAAGGCAAAGCATGAAATAGTCCTGCCATAGCAATCAACCTCCAGATGTCCATGGCCTTTCACTGGGAGAATCCCACTTTGAACAGAATTAGGGCAATAAAGACTGCTTATCACTTTGAAATTTCCCAACAGGGAGAATGCTCCATTTGTTGTGAAGAAGTGATTTTCATTGTCTTCAAATGCATTTCCTCTGTTTTCACCATCCATCATGCCACATAGTATGACTGGAAAGGACACAGTGGCCATATGCTGATAAGATAGATTAAAGTACTGTTTCATCATTTTGAAGCTTGCCAATGTTTGATGGTGCTGAATTCATCAACGTATTCAATTTAATTTATGTGACATGTTTGGTATGCTATTGTAAAAGTCTAGAAATGCCTAGATGAAAGTACACCAAACACCATAACTGAACCGCAAAAAAATAAAAATAAAAAAATAAAAAAAATTAAACTTGTGCTTTGATATCAATGTATTAAATCTGGACCTCGTACAGTATGTTGCCAGAATTTGAAGAAAGAACTGATTCCAAAAAGCATTGCAAATATTAATGTCATACTCAGATTGCATTGTACAGTCACACATTTGGGTTGCAATTTCAATTTACAATCCATCTAATGTGATTAAGTTTGGGGCAAAAATGATGTTTGTTAGTTTTTGAACGGGGATTGAGAATAAATAATACGGGGGGATTTCTGTGTACCATTGCAAGATATAAGCAAGACATTAACTCCAGCCACAAGGGGACAGTATAGGTACATATGAGAGTACCTTCAGTCGATTGTTTATCTTAGCCCTTGGGATATAAGAAGCTGAGGTCTGCGGTCTCCAATTGCTTCAGTGAATGACGTCATTATTTACGCAGCAGATGCCACTCAGGAAAATCAAACCTCATGCCTCAGTGGGTGGAAATATGGTTTAATCAAATGGATAAAAAAACAAAGACATTGTAATAAATATTTATGTTTCGAAGCCATGTATTTCTGGATTCATAAGGCTGCCTTACCACCCCACACCTGGCTGTTTACTCAGTGGCCAAAAACCATCATCCTCTTGTCATTCATCAGAGACTTCACCATCCAAGACATACACAAGCCAACCTTTTTACGTGTTTGCTTTTCCGAGAACAAGGCCGCATTCCTGTGTGGGCATCATTTATTATGGATAGATTTGTGCATTTGAAATGAAACCAGCCTCCTCCACTCTGTACGTCTGATACTCCACAGACCCACTGCTTAGCCTCATATCAGCGGGAAAGGTCAGACAGACACTTTCATCGCTGGGCTGTGAACTCAAAGCTACATTGTATTAAAAATGTATGGTCTGTAAAATGCTGGTTGTTTCTCTAAAAAGTGCAAATAGCAGTTCATCTGACCCATTGTGACGTTGAATTATTTATGATTCATGAATAATAAAATGAAGTTTACAACAAAATAAAATTATACTTCTATTTGAAATGAAAGCTGCATGAGATCATCATCTCTGCTGGATACAAACATGTTAATAATTGAATCAATTAAATTAAAATTACACCAAAAAAATGCAATTATCATTATATTATTTGATTGCACTATGTCTATTACTTCAATCTAAAATGTAACATCCTCCACTCCAGAATAAAAGAAAAATTGGGAGAGTGTGACGGAAAATTCAAAACAACTGTCAACAACATTGTCTGCTTTCAACATTGGTGACAATGCATTCTTGCATAATGAAAGAATACAACCGATAACTTTGTTGTCTTTCTGATAACACCAAAATGAGTATATGCCCTCTGAGTGAATTAACATTTGTAACTTTAATCTTTGACATGGCAGCAGCATAATTACCCAAGCATGCAGACTGGGTCAGTCTACCCAGTAATTGACCTTGAAATAATAATTTACTTCTTAGTATAAAAACATTCCTGTAAGTTACATTAATGTTACATCAATGCTACTCTTTTCATTTGGGAGTGCAGTCTTTTTTCAATGCTCTGTGCTTTTGACCAAGAGAGTAAACAAAGAAATGTTAACAGGATACATTCACTATTCTCACAATGAATTGTTACAACTGTGCACTGTACAACTGAATCCATTATTTGCATTCTATGCTTCGGTGACCAATGTTTAGGCTGAGATAGGAGTTTATGTGGATTTAAACTACAATCAGCTGTAAACCACTGATAAAGAAGACCACAATCATACTTGTTTGAGTGAAATAAAACAATCTCTGTGTAAACCTTTTTCTAGCAGCTATTGAGCTGGGCCATAACTGTCTTAGTTACTTATGTAGTTAGAGAATTAAGAGAATAGAGTAGACCTGTTGGCAGAAGATGTCTTTATTGTTAGCGGGACCATTTCATTATTCCATTGAATTAGAATGTGTGTTATGCATGTTACCCGGTCACTTTCACATTCTGCAGTTGACATTGCTTAAATCGTACTCATCCCACTCACCAGGCTCCTCTGTGTGTTCACATAAAGAGGCAGCTTTCACACTTGTCATTCCTTTTGCCAATTCAAGATCCGCCATACTACTCTAATTACCTCTTCATTCACCCTCTTCACACAGACCCATTCTGATCCGTGGCACCAGCAGGCAGGCGGGCATACCGGGAGACTGTCCTAATTAAAAAAGAGACACAACAGTTTTGGAATAGCCCACAAATGCAGATTCGCTTTTGAGCCCTTTACTTGCTGAGATACAATCGCCCTTGTAGTGTCCCCGCGGAGGAAACACTAAAGCTGAGTTATGCGGCTCGAGTGTGGGAAGGAAAAGTGTAATAAGTTTCACCTGAATGGCTCCACTCTAGCGAACACCATGGATTTGTCATTCACGGTGGCCAGACCCCCTGTATTGAGAGGGGAGGAGTCCTGCAGCTAATGAGATACTGGGCATTCCTCTACTGACTATACAAGCTGCACCCAACACCAGCTACTATTGCGACCAATAAAAGGGAAGCACAATTAATGGTGCAATTATGCAAATAAAGTCGCCAAGCTGCCTGTCTGACATCCCTCCTGCAATGTATCAATCCTTGTGAAGATTGACAATATGAATGAATGGTTGCACTCCAATTTGAGCCCTTGAAGAAAAAATGTGGTTATAGTTATGAAGTATTTATCATCATTTCTTGCACACAGACAAGGGGTTTTGGACCAAAAAGACTCACACTGACATTGTGACGTAAGTAGACACGTCACATATGCAGACCACAGTGTTAGTCATTCAGTGGAGAGAATGTATTTTTCTCCTGTCAGACGAGTTTAGACTTTTTCCATGCACCTTACTACTGTCTGGAGAATCTGATTAGCTCTATTATCTTGTCATTCATAGACACAGCTATAGTTAGACTTCTCAGCAGATTGTCTTGCACAAAGATGACTGGATTGACAGGTATGATTTTTCCTCCAGAGAGTTGTGTGTTTAATAAAAATAGAGTCAAATTTGCTTTTAGAGGTGCTTTAACAGCAGACGTGTTGACAACAAATGCAGAGGTGGTGATTTTCTGCCTGCATAGCAAAGTAAAGATTGGTGTATTTCTTACAGTAGTTGCTCAAGATTTACTCAAATTGATACTTGATTAAACTGAACAAGAAATGTCAACTTGGGGTATTTCAGGTTCTGAATAGATTTTAGCCATAAAAATAATACTTAATATATAATGTATGTAAAGTAAAAATAAAGGGGGTAATCAGACATGGAGTTGTATCAACAATCAGAGAGGTTGAGAGGAACTCAAAACTATATTTATATCATCAGAGCTGATTACATACGTAAGCATACGCACAAGCAGCAAGGCCTTCAATAAATTCATTGTGGCATTATAGACATACATACATAATACGTATAAAAACGTTTACAGGAGCATAAAGTTTTGCACATCTATATTATTGTTTTGAAAACATTGTTACACAACATGTTAGAAGCATAGTATCCAGTAAATAACAACCAAAAACACACGTTCAAATCTGACATTGAAAAACATGTTTATCAAATGTTTGTTTTCACACCCTTGACAGTGTACCATCTGGACAGAGGACCCTGAATGCAACATTGCTTTGTGCACTCTACTGCAAATACATGGAGGGGTGAGACTCTGGAGCGAGTGTGTTTTGATTAAAACACGAACTGGAGTAATTGGAAATGTTACACCTGCGAGCTGCGAGTCTGCATAATCCCATTACTTTATGTGCCAAGATCCCTTTAACTTGTCCTCATTTCATCAGAGAAAAGCTGAACACAAAGGCACCAAGACATTTGTGGGATTGTTTTCCTGCACCGTGCTTTGGCTCATGAGTATGCATAGGTTAATTGTATTGAAATATTACACAAAAGCATGAATAGAAAATTTACATATACAACCAGAAACCCTCAAGGCTCTTTCTCTGTATTTTTTTTCTTTGATTCAAAATGGCTTCTCTGGTTTTTTCAGCTGCTGTTAACAAGCTTATTCCCAGTCAGCTTTAGCGACAATAACTGTCAAACAACACAACTTCAACAATAGCCTCACAGTGCCTCACAATCGGGTCGTAGAAGAAATGAATACTAACTAATGCCACACAATCCTGTGTGTTTGTAAATGTGGGGTTCCCAAGAGATTTTCTTCATGGGAACAATAGCTTAACTGTCTGAGTGTTTGCTCCCGTCAGTCACCAGTCACATGACCTCATAGAGAAAGAAGCTAAAGTCAACGAGGAACTAGTAACATGGCAACAAATCTGCCCAAAAGCTGTCTTAAACTATGCTCAGACGAAAGAGAACACCAAGTGATGTAATCTAGTTGTGCGCAAAATCTAGCTCAGGGTCCAGTTTTGGCACATGGTGACATGGCCCTCCAGCACCACCAAGCAGCATATCACCATATCTACTGCTCTATTAGTCTTCATAAAGTTCAAGGGTGCTGTTGTGACATTGACATACACTAGTTTCTGAATTGCACACTTCCTTTGTTATACATTTTATTAAAAACTTATATTGTTATAAATACATGCATGGGTTGTTTTAAAATACAGTAAAGATCTAACAAATTCATTTTAGAAAAATACATTTGGTGTTGTAACATGTGTGAGACCAGTTGGGAATGTATTGTTGACTATAATAATACAACTTCAGTTATTATGTTTGTATATTTGTATTATTATATTTGAGACTTGAGAAGATGTTTAAAAATAATTACCACTGCATTGCATTCTCTAGTTTTTATAATGCTGCACAGCTACTGAAAATATAGTTAATGGTATGAAAACAGCCACACTGAAATCATAAGTAAGCATAATATTTTGATAAGCAGACACTGACAGCACAGAGCAGGTTTCTGGTTCCTGACATTGGTCCTGCCCACAATTAATGTTGTTAGTTAAGTGTGGTGTGGAGGGCGTTCAAATACAGTCTGTCAGAGCTAATGTAACACACAACACACAATAACTCCATGTGTATAAGGGAAAAGGAGACACAAACAAGGCTTAATGCGGGCTAATGTGCAGGAAAGTGAAAGCAGATGATAAATCACTGCATACCTAATAAATAAGTAACTGGGTATTTACTGCAAGAAAATTATATCCAGGCTATGTATTTTAAATGTCGAAAAAAGGCCAAACGCATGTTGTCGTTGTGTCCCTGGGCAAGACACTTAACCCACATTGCCTATGACTGAATGTGTTAGTGTGCCTGTATGACTAGTGGTCAGGAGGGGCCGTAGGCGCAAAATGGCAACCACGCTTCCGCCACAAAGTATGAATGGAAGTGAATGAATAATGCAGGAAATTGTAAAGCGTCTTTGAGTGTCTAGAAAAGCGCTATATAAGACTAATGCATTATTATTATTATTAAATTAATTGGATACCATTAACTGTACTCTAATTAAACTACAGTCTGCGTAGTTTTAAAACAATATTTTTTTTTACACATTATTATCTTACCCTTGAGATAATGATTCACGATTAGTATATCAAACCAAAACTCAAAAGACTTAAAACTGACTAAATCTGAAATGGTGTGTGCTCTCTATCACTGAGTTTCATCATAGCAGGTTGCCACCCAAGTCCCAGTATTACTTCCATGTATAAAATATACTCTCCCTCAGGAACCATCGTCGTTTTGGCAGCAGAACAATAGATTAAGAGATGAATGGCATTTACCCATTGTATTTTTTCTTTCACATTTTCATATTTCTGCCCTAACAGGATTATTTTTCTGTCTTTTTGATCGGCTAATTTACATTTCAGTGGCAGTTCTGTGGGAATGACTAACAAGGAGCCTTCAAAGTCTTTGCCCAAGGCTGTGCTCAGATGTGGTCTACAGTTTGACAGATGAAATACTGGTCAAAAACGTTCATATCCCATCTCTATTGTAGAGAAATGACATGGGGCTCTGGCAGTCTCTTGACTTGTGGAATAGGATCCATGTCTCCAAGTGTGCTCCACTGTCATGCTCAAGTTTGATACAGTAAGGCACGATCTGATTCTGATGTGGCTAGAATAGCAAGTGGTACCCATTAAAAAAAGCAAAGACAATGTAATTCTTGTTATATGGCAATGCATGTTTCATTCCCTAAACATCACCCAAGAGATTTAAGATTCATTCAATATTCAAATTCTTGTTAGGAGTCACATATTGTAATCAAGAAAAGCAGAGCACAGAGAACACACAGACTCCACTTTGTTCAATCTTCTTTTGTTTGTGGATGTCACTGAGATTGCATTGTCTTAGACAATGCATTCCATACTTAAATGAAAAGAGAATGAAAATGTCTTTTACATTTAAATTGTCATTGACATCACTCCTAATTCTTCCTTAAATCCTGTTTTAAAAAGTACATAATGACAGCTGCTGCTCTCATTCATCAGTAAGTTGCAACAGGTGCAGATCTTCATCCATGGATTGTATCTCCATGTGTCCAGATTAAACCAGGGACCCCCACATAGTCCACACTTAGTGACATTTCAAACATGTCCCTCCCATACCCAAATGTCAACCCGCTGCTGTATCCGGCCCCATTCATCTCTCTAATTGAATAAAGATGAAGAGAGTCTGGGGTGTGATTTAATGACTTCTCTGATTTATAGTGGGGAATAACACCCGCTTAGGACGGAGTGGGTGGTGTGTCAAAGGACAGCTCACAGAAATGCCCTTTCCACTGTTCTCCCTTTAGTATGCCGGCCCGAACTCCCAGGAGCACCTCAGCCTCGTAAATTTAAAAGCAACAAGAAATACCTATGGGAGGGATGCACGGGAGGTTTGAGTAATCTGTGAAAAATAGAAGCAGTGGATGAAGCTGCAGAATGAAGATCACCCAAAGAAAATATGAGAGCTATAGAATATGGTTTCAGTCAAGACGCATTTGTGTGTATGACATAACTGCTTGTGATATCTAGTAGAGAAAATAGGTGTACATGCTATATGAGAAATACATTATCTTTTAACGGGAGGAAGTAAGCAGTAACACAGAGCCTGTAAGTCATTGCATTCTGTAGTTGTTACATGTCAAATGTGCAGTTCTACCTAGTTAAGGTAATACGAGCTACAGTATGTGTTTTACTGTACAACAATAGCTAGTGCTAAAATAATTAAAGTAATATAGTTTGTCTATAAAACAGTTTATCCTGTTTTATAATATGTCTAATATGATCTGAAACATTGGGTCTGAAAGATGACTAATTATGCTTCACAGTAGTTTTTACAACAGAACATGACAACATTAATTACATTACAAAAATGTAATCAGTAGCCATGTCTTTGTTATACTTTTCTAATTTTGTTACGATCCAGTGTTACGTTGTATATTACTGTAATACAAGCTTGCTGAATTATGACTATGAACTACGTTTGACCATCTCATTACACACACAGTCATTTCCACTGGTGGCAAATTGCCCACCCCTCCTGAACGCTCAGGTATTGTTCCCATTATTTTAATATGAATATAGAAAGTTAGTAGCAGACTTTATTCTCCAGTTAAAAGCCACATGGAGTCTTTATGTGAGGGAGCAAAGTGCACACACCTGTTTTTAAAAGGCCGGCCTCTTTCTTCCTCTGGCCTCACATCTTTGAGGGAGGCTGAGTGCATTCACAGACGCAGCGTGATTACATGGCATGTTAGCGCTCCTGAAGACAGAGCCGCTCTCAGGACCGGGAGGAAATTTGTTTTACAGCAGGGGCAGCATGACACAGATGTTTCTTTAGATCACAGCCATCTGTACTGGTCTGTACTGGGGGCCGCTGCATGTGCCTACCTCTAAACTCCTGCCATGTTGGGGCACAGTCAGGGTTGTATTAGCTGTCAAATCCTGCCATTAAACCGAAGCTTACATTACATGGTAGGAGTGAGTTTAAGAGTACACATGAAAGACTTTACTAGCTTTGAAAAATATAATTTGTATATGCACTGTAAAAAGTCATATGCCAAATTAACTGATCATGAGAAATAGGTCTACAATGGCAAAAAAATAATGCATTTGAGAATCCACAGGTAAATGGTAAAAATGATTCCTACAGTCATAATCACATCTAGTTTTTGTATGTGCTCACTGTTTTCTTACTTCACTCCTTCAACGCAAAATGACTGCAGGTTGGTGATTAATGATCTTTTCTCCACTTCTGTGCCCCACGGCTGCTCACTCCGATCACGTGTGCCTGTAATATTAGATTCTGAAACATACCAGTAAGTGTTTTTTTAAATAAACCCCAGGCCGTCTGCATAGCCTCGTTTCAATATCTGTGAATTTGCCTTTAATTCATTTATTGTTCCCTCTTTTCCAACCTCAAGACATCTGGGTTCAACCATAGAAGCTGACTACACAGGAATCCATACAATATAAGGGCTTATTTCAAACTTCACAGAAACAGCGTGAAAGTGGAGTCTGGCTGCCTATAATGAGTGCCAGTCAAGGATTAGGGCCTAGTGGCATGAACAGAGATGCTTGATTTGTGTTTTGATTTGGCATAGGTTTTAAGCGTGATGGACTCCCTGACACATCTTCCTTTATGCAGATTTGGAACTGGCTTAATCACTACACTAAAAAGCCAGAAAATGTATTGTCCAAAATATTATTACTCAAGTAAAAAGTTATCATCCAAATAATTACTCCAGTAAAAAAAAAAGTTAAAAATGAGTTAAAAAGCTAAATATGTTAAAGTTGTTTTTTTTTTAAGATAATTTTTGGCCCTTTTTGGCTTTATTGAACAGTAGTGCAACAGGAAACCAAGGACAAGGTAATAACATTCGGAAAACTGTTAGGAGCTGGATTCAAAAATACTGTATCATGGCAAGCATTTCAAGCTCTGAATATGCTCCACACATTCTATGACTGAGCAAAACCACAGCCTTAAAGATATTGTTAAAAATAAAACTAATATGATTTCTTATTACAACTTAAGAAAATGTAACCCACATAAATGAAAAAAGAAGAAATACCAGATGTGACATTAGGCAGAGGTGTTCGCAGATGACTGGCACCAGCAGCAGACAGCTCTTGTGAAGAGGGAAGAGATTTCAGATTTCCATGTAATAAATGCAGAAGACGACGGCTGAATGAAACAAATGATGCAGGCAATGTGTGTGTAACTTCATCTTCCTCATTAGAGCTGCGTTCACATGGGTTTATGACACAGGCACAAGGGGCAAAGTTTAAAGGCATCACACTTTTTCATGTTTTATTTCAACTTGTTTGAACTATCTTCAAACACAACTCAAAACAAAGCTACTGCCATTTGTTTCTCTGCCATTTATCCGTGCCCAAAGTATAATAAAAATAGCAGTAATGCCAATTTTCAATGAAATGCAAATTGTAGTCATTTGTTCAGTCTCTTCAGTTTTTGCATAGTTAGATGGGTTATGACCGTGGAGATCCAGTGGAGTCTTAAGCTATAGTTTACCCTTTGTGTCAGTTCCAAGTTGAGATAAATTAATTGCTGTGTTATTGAAAACACTGTATTCCAGTAATTGAGTCACTGAGTCATTGGACTTGCCATCACAATTTCTCACATTTTTTTCATCAAAATGAATTACATAAATTCCTTGTGGATAAAACTGGATAAAATCTGCTGTGACACAATGTACCTAGACCTAAACTCTGAGGTAATCTGATTCGACATTTTCCCTTGTCATCATGTTACATTAACTTTGAAATATTAAGTTGAGTCAAATACTCAACAACATGACAAAACATAATCCCAGTTTAACTTGTACCAATGCATCATAATCAGCAAAGACTACATTACACTTCCCTACACTTCCCTTCATCAATGTAATGTCTTGATAAATACCAGCTGTAAGTGGTGAGTCATTTAAGTAATGTGTTGCATAAATGGTAGAAATGGTTGTTGTACTGAGGCTGTGCAAACTTCCTGCATTCATGCTTGTGTTCT
>JAVQKG010222594.1:0-10780 GCA_036025885.1 Hypseleotris bucephala
TCTATCAAAGTTGAAGATCTGTCATCTGGACTTGGGTTTTGAGTTGAAGACGTTTCGGCTCTTATCCAAAAGCCCTTATCAATTCTAAGAGTTGACTGGTGAAAGTTTCAATTATATATCATATTCCTGAGTGGGAGGGTTTAACCTAAACCTGTTGGTCTGTGATTGATGTAGGGGCTAGGTTAGTTTCGGGTCGTTAGTGTCATGTGGTCTCAGTTGCTGGGGGTGGTCTTTGATTTGACTACCTGGATAAAAGAATGAACCTTCACAGTTAGGTTCTATCAGTTTAGTGAACCCAGGTGGTGTGAGAGCTGCTAAATGTCAGACAGAATGCTGCTGTTCTATTCCCTGTAATTTTCTCAATAACACGGTCTCTTCATTGATTCTGCTGCTGTGTGTAATCCCTGTTTAATCCTGCTCTCTCTTTTATGTTCAGTACATGTACAGGTGCTGTCTTTTTACTGTAGGGCACAGACACAGTAAACACCACAAATAACGTGCACTAAATATTTTATGTGTGAACTGAGGGCAACAATACAGACATAAAATTGGTCTGTGATGCCCCTTTCCTTGATTGCTGTGTCACACCGACCTAAAATTGTATGTCTCTATCAATGTTGTCCCATGCTATCACTGGTAAAAGGATTTAATGCTACCTGTTTGCTACCTATGAGTGTTGTCTGATCATATCTATATCACTCTCACTTAGCCTCATGAAAGGACACACTCTTTCCTTTACAAATTACAGGCACCACTGACCCCTGGTTTATCCAATCTAATCAAACTCTCTCCACGCTGCAAGATCACATTTCATTTCTCCCTGAGCCATGGCACCTGTTACCAAACAGATTAACTGTTAGATTAGAGAATTATTTTACGTTTCCTCCCCTTTTTCCTTTGAGGATCAGTTTAATTTTCCCTTTTCCTGTATTTTCTCCAGTATGACAGCAGGTGCCGGAATCCTGAAATTGTTTTAGGTTTCCCTGAGGACAGCTGTTTCCGGCTTTACAGAAACACCTCCACACCGAGTCCGCTCTAGATTATCATTATCGCAGCCTAGCCCATGTGTTCTCTTCACGACCCATATTTAATTAGGCAACGAGGGCAGAACATTTTAAAATACATACACTGTTTTTGTTTGAAGCTGCACAATACATTTGAACTGAAAATAAGACCACACTGCAGAGGTCATCTTATTGTGTATTGATCGATCTGCTCTAGACCTAGATTACCTCTGGTATAGTCTCTGTTGCTGTGCTTAGACTTGAGAAATGTCGGTTAGTATTGGTTAGTATTGGTTTAGGCTGCATTTAGTTGATAAAATTGTGGAAAGTCAGAAATTCTGAGAGATGGTAACTAGTGAAAAAAATTTAGAACTACAAAACAAATTGATGATTCTAACAATGACAGTTTTTTATTGTACTTCTAATGTAACAATGGTGTCTCTAACCTCCTAAAAGATAAATGTTATGTAAATTCTTTTTATAAATATGCATAATAGCTTTGGGTAAGTCAGTTTTGAGCCTAACAGGCATTTCTTGAGGGAAATATGTTATTAACAATTGCAGAAGGCGTCTTTAGGGTGTGATTATTGAGCTCATAGCTTTAATTGGACATTTCCTCCTGGGTCCTTGTCCTTGTCTTCTGTTGTTGTTCTTGACCATTTTTTCTTTGCCCTTTTCTAGTAGGATCTCATCTTGTTTCATCCTTGGCGGTCTGTCGGCAGCCCCGAAGCATTTTTCTCTTTTCATAGATATTCACAGCCTCACCTCGGAGACTGTATCTTGGAAGACATGACAGAGTGCCCATGCGAGGGTCGGTCAGGAGACTATAGGATGAGTATAAGGCAAGAATAGATGTGTAGAGGTTTTCATGAGCATAGCAACCTACAACACGTTGACTGTTAATGGGCTTGTGTCCCAGAGGAAAATATGGGTGTTGAGTGGAGTGCAGCTCTCACCTAAGGGTTAAAACATCATGTGTAGAGACCACCATTGTGATGCTCTGGAGACTGTGTGTACAATTACGTAATGTTACATGACAAATGACAAATGACAAATGACGTGTTTTCCTGCATACATTCATGTGCATCCTAGTCGGAAAATCTCATCTATCATTTCCTCACAGTTGCCAAGTGCTTGTGCAACGAGAAATTTGCTGTCTGTAGGCTGTTTTCTTGTTTTGTTGCGGCAGTGGATCAAAGGGTTGCTGCCCACTTACCAAAAGGATGATGGTTTGATCTCTGACTGTTCTGTTCATGCTGCTGTTGTGTCCTTGGGCTAGACACTGCGCCCACCTTTCCTATGGATGTTAGTGTGAATATCTTGTGGCATTTGGTGATTGTTTGTTAGTCAGTGGTGTTAGTATTCTGCCACATCTCTGTCAGTTTGTCTCGTGGCCACTGTGGCATTTTTATAACCAATAGGTTGTGTTAATGAAGTTAATACATAAGCCCTTTGAGTGCCTTTAAGTGCCATTAATACATTGTACTTATTGTAAATTATGTTCAGCTAATGCAAGTATTTATTTTCTCAGGGCATCAACATAACGGAATCCAGTAATGCAGAGCCCCCGCCGCGGCCTCCCAGTCCAGCCATGTACCAGCTGGATATCGTCCTAAAGAAAGGGAACAACCTTGCCATCAGAGACCGCACAGGTAATGCCTATTTGACTTTCCTTGGAGCTGGATTTTGTGAAACTGAAAAAAGGCATGTAAGTTCGAATGAGGTGCCTCCCTTCCCTCTTCTGCCGCTCCCTCTGTCCTGCACAGTCTCACACATGGAGCACACACTACCTTGTATGTACACAAACCAGGAACTAAGAGAATACCAAGCAGCAGCCTGGAGTCAGCTTGTCACTCTTTATTTTAATACGCTGTTCATTTTTAAATAAAATATCAGCTCCCTCACACTATTCCTGAGTGCTCCTGTGGAAGCATTTTATTTTATATATAAAGTCTTCTGACTTCTTTTATGTTTTTCCTAATGACTTTTTTTTTGCTTAAATACAATCAGGTAGTGCAGATTCAAGCAAAACACAGACATTCTTATTGTGGCACTCTCCTATTCCACTTTATAGCCACTTCTTTATTCTCACTTCACAGAGATCTATTCAGAGCAGTACCAAATATTTCTTAGTTTAAATGTGGTTCTTTCAACTGAATAAGATAGGAGATGAGATGCTTTATTTGTTTGGGATAGAGTTACAAGGTGTGATATGGCAGATTTCCTGTGCATTGTGGCATGAAAAGCATTCGGCTCATGGCTTAGAAGAGAACATTGTGATATTTTAAGCTAGACAGCTGATACGACTATCCTCTCATTACTTTGGTGTAATAGGGCTATATCATTCTGTAAGTCCTCCTAATTTGATACTACAAGCTACACAAGGCTTTAAGGATAGATCAATGATGGCTTTCTGAATACAACCTTCTTGTTTAAATTTATAGTTACAGTATATTTTTGATTTTTTAATTGTGCGTTCAATTCTTAAGCTGACTACAGTCTCTCTGAATGGAGTCTGCACCTCCTCCCAATGTTACAGTCCAAAGATATGTATGTGCTAAGAGATTTGGCAACTCTGAATCTGCTGTAGTGAATAGTCTGTGTAGTATGTCTGTCTCAACCCTGCACCTAACAGTTCAGGGTGTACCCTACTTAAGGCCCATAGTTGCTGACATGCTCCAATCATCCATATCCCCGTAACAGGACTAAGCAGAAGATGAATCGGTAATGGTAATAAGCACGAGATGAATGAATTAATTCTATAGCAAGAAAAGGGCATTGTAATATAGTCTGAAGTCTCCATACAATGGTTTGGAGGGTGATGGACATTGAGGTCTCATTAGTGGTTGAAGGGGCCGACAGACTGGCTGTTCTCTACATTGTATTTTACCTGAATATAGCTGTCCTTTTGGATAATGAGCATTGTAGTGTGGTTTCTTCCCCTTCCTACTGTCTTTCTTATCCTAGACTGCACCCAGACAGCTCATTACACAGACAGGGTGACAGACACACAAATAACAAGCCTAAATGGATTAATATCACTCAATTTGGCAACACAAAAGACAATGCAGAGGTATGACTGCAAGATAATAGAAAAAAGTGATGCAATATCTTTGTTGAATGTTGCAATGAAGATGCAACTTCAGTATTTGGTTATACTTTTAGACATAGAGAGTTGAAATTAACACATGCACCAGAATTAACTAGAAGTAAACCATGGCTAACTAAACCAGGTCTCAACAGACAACCGGGACTAAAACCAGAATTTAACTAGACTCAAATATTAGCTCAACTTGGACTAAACTAAATCCAAACCAAGACTGGGCCAGTATTCTTGTGTACAAATGTATTTTCTTACATACAGTATATAACATTTTATTTAAACAGTTACATAATAAATCTATAATTCTAAAATATTTATAAATATACAATTTTGAGTTTTCTGCAGTAACAACAAATTGCAATAATTTGTGTATACTATTATATTGAATACCTTCAGCTGGGATGCCTTAGAAAATACTCTATGTAAGTAATCCTGGAAATGGCTAATGCTCATGCATTGATTTACAGGCCATGAGCCATATTTGCTGAGTCTCAGAAAATTATTTTGTCAACTGTCATTACTGATGGGAGTGCCACAATGTTGCAAAACATACACTATAACCAAAATGTCACCAAAATAGTGAAATGTGCAAAAAAAGAATCAAAGCATAACAGGACCTTTAATGTTAAGTTGGGTTATCATATATGGCTTAGTAAACTGAATTGTCCAATAATAAGGAGAGAGACTCATCAGTTTGTCTACTATATGCAAGTCTGCACTTTATGTACTCTATGCATCAACTGGAGTATTTTGATCAAACAGGTTTTATATTTAGCATGAGCGAAGTGGAGCTAGTGTTAACTAATAATCTTGTCTGATGCAGTGAAAGCAGACCCAGACACCACTGATGGCATGTTATTGGCCTATTTTCACCCCTCATTACTTTTTTCTTATGTTTCAAGATTTTCTCCCAGGTGCTGTTCAGTTTTCTTAAATCATTTTATTTATTATTAAGTACCAGAAATCTAAATTAGATCATTTAAAAGTTAATATTCATAAAATCAACACTTATATTAGGATCAGTGAAGCACAACAGTAGTTCAATGTATGCAATATATGGCTGAGGAATGTTGTAAATATAGAGATATTGATGGGTTGTGCATTTGTTAATTGAGACATGTGCAACAACATTTTTAAATGACAATAAATGGATAAATAGAGCAATTGCTGCATAGGATATACTGTATATAGGTTATTTTTAAGGTGTATGATATGCAGCTTTTAGATGAATACATTAATACATGAGTACGTTGTGTTTACCTAAAATGCCTTGAACTGTCCCATCTGGTTCCTCTGATAGACCCCCTTGTCAGTGCAACTCAATATATCCAATGGGACGTGTAAAGCAGATTGCATTCTGGGTAATGGGAAACCCTTGAGTCACAGCCATCCGTCAGATCTGACAGCACTTATATGGCCAGGAAGAACCTTATCGTAGTGTGGGGCCATTGTAGGATCGGAGCTCTATGCCACGCAGTTTTATGGGCCAGGTTTACAACATATCTCTCCTTTCCCTTCTTTCACGCCCGGACAAGCATCACTGAGCTCCTCTTCTGTGGAGTTCAATACGTTTTTCTCTGACAGGGCGGCAAGGAGCTGACCACTTCAGAAAGTTTTTGCACTTGAGGTCTAATACATTGAAAGTTAGACAGTTAGGGTTAAAACGTTTTTGTGCGACATTGAGTTTTAGACATTTTATGTCAGTGTAAAACTTCTACAATGAAAACATACTGGCATTAACACAAGAAAAAAAGTAATTGTGAATAAATTAATGTATTATGCAAATTATGCATTATCTATTTAATAAAAGTACACGTATCAAACATCTTAATATTTGTTGGAGTCAAGGTATTTCCACCATTATAGGAGTAAATTCAGGTAAGGAATTATTTTAACTAATCCTTTTGCAGAGGATGTCTGACAGGGTAAAAATGTAGTAAATTTGATACCTTGCACAGACTGGGCTTTTTTCATTTTAGTGTAAAAGCTGAAAGGGAGCAAAGTGCCCAAAATCACAAAAATAGAGTACAATGTTTTACCTGTAGTGCAGTCAATTCTGTTTTGAGACAGCAACTTTTTCCTGTGTATCTGAGTTTGACTGTTCCAGGAAGCATACTGCAGGCATACAATAGCAGTCCTTTTTATTCCATAGACCTGCTTTACAGTAAGTGTTTGTCAATGTGCTTACTCACATAAACCCTGCAGGCATTCACTTTTTTCCTTTTTGCTTTGAAGGGTTAGGTACATTTGAGATGCCTGCCTCCCACCAATAGGCTAACTGTGCACAGCAGAGCCCGACTTTTAGGATATTCTACAACATTGCTACTAGGAATGGGTTAGCTGTATGGTTTTATACATTTGAATTAATCTTTTTAACTGCAACATATAGGTTGTTTTTTTAACTGCAGGTCTGTGCTTTACCATTGAGAGATAGAGACAATGCTATGCCACATACTGCAATATAGAGTTAACTTTTTTATTTTGTTGCCACCGTTACTTTGAATGTCACAATTCATTTTAACCTCCTCATGTTTTTCTGATTTAGTGCATTATTAAAAACATAAGGTTAATAATATCTTGCACCATATTTTTAGCGCCAGATCTTTCACAGTTTCCAGTGAACATATTAAGAATTAATTATTCAGCACCTTTTGTCTGGCCCTTGTCCTGACAATGAGCAATTGGTCATGATGAATGTATAATTTGTCAAATTTAGACACAGATCCTAAATAGAGACTCAAGCATGTTATGTGAAAAAGAGAATACTTACCGGAAAGCACTGAATGTAATCTTAAGTAACAATTATTACTTAGTTTATATGTAACTTCTAATATTTATATGGTTCCTTCTAGTGGCTAAGTGTGGTGTGAAGCATGCAACTGATCATTCAAAAGTTTGTAGTCTAATCCAGAATGATTTTGTAGTTTTTGTCAGTGAGTCAGCACTCCTGCATGGAACTAAATACTTTATACTTATTTCTGTCATCATACCCTAATTTTGAGTTGGCAGCTTGGTTGGTGATTTGATTACTGCAGAACCATGAAGCTAAAGTAATTCCTTCACAGAGACAGAAATGCTGAGGGGAGCAGTCCCGAGGGATGTAAAATATCTTGTATATTTGAAACCCTGTTTCACTAAAGAGACATCAAGTCCAATATCAAACTCTATTGCAGCACTTTGCTATAATTTAAGATATATTCCGTGCCATTTACACTAGGCTGATATTATAGGTGGTACACTTTTTCTTTTGGTTTTTCATCAACCTGTTGGATCATTTAAAGAATGCATGGATGGAGGAGAAACATACATGTTCAATTTATTTAAGAATAAATGGAGGCATATAGATTTGTGGTTTCTATATCAGTTTAAAGTAGATGGGCCATATAATTAACTCTTAAGAACGAATAGTTGAGGGCAAAATTGAGCAGTTGTGAGTTGGTTTCATACCAAGAAAGAGCTGTAAGATGTGATATTTGCCTTGATAATGCTGATGGAAAAGCATAGAGAAGGTCATAGAGAGCTTGAGAAGATGGTTTAGACATAGGATGGACATCTCTCAGCATCAGTAGAAGGATGGAAGAGCTGCCATAGGAGGCCCAGAGGAAGTTTAAAAGGATTTGTGGATGTTGTGCAAGGACATGGTGGTGGCATGAGAGAAGATAATGAAGATAATAGGGATAGATAGGCAGAGGAATAACTGTGGTAATTACCGACACCAGGAGGTTATGTGATCGCTTTCGTTGGCGTGTGTGTGTGTCTGTGATCAAGTTATTGCAAAAACTACTGCACGGATTTGGATGAAACTTTCAGGGAAGATCAGGACTGGTTTAAGGAAGAGGTGATTAGAATTGGGCACATCTGCGATGAATAGAATTAAGTTATTAATTAATTAAGCATTAATTTTTACAAACTACAGCGCGGATTTGGATGAAACTTTCAGGGAAGGTCAGGGCTAGTTTAAGGAAGAGGTGATTAAAATTAGGTACATCCACGATGAATATTAATGAAGTTATTAATTAATTAAGCGAAAACTTTTAAATGCTACAACTCAACGGTTTTTGCCAGATCTTCTTCAACCTTTCTGGGCAGTTACATATAATGAAGAGGCTGATATATGTAGACTCTGGTGCCTCTATGATAAATAATAATTGATTAATTAACTAATAATTACTTGGAGAACTTTAATTGAGCCATTAATCCTAGTGAACATAAACCAAATCTCATGAAGTTTGGCACAGTGATATGGGCTAGGGTCTATTTAATGGACATATGCAAATTATCACGGACGGATAAAGAATGCCTCTATAGCGCCCCCATGTTTATGACTCCTATGGGAATCTGAACACCTTTACTTTATCACAGAGCAATGAAACTTGGTACAGTGATTCTCCACATCGTGCTGAACATAAAATATTATTATGGCCCCGCTCTATGACAAACAGGAAGTCGGCCATTTTGGATTGAAATTTGGAAGTCAGCTATATTTGACAGCCTCTAACTTGCACATATTTTGCCCGATTTGAATCAAACTTGAAACATCACATTAGCCAACGCCTCTAATCACAACAGATCAATAAGATAGCAGTTACCCCAATAGCGCCACCTACAGACTGAACGAAGAATGTCGATTTAGGAAAATTTACTAAATTTGGCAAAAGCATTCTTGACACATCCAGACAAATCACGAAAGACAAACAGATCCTTTCCATATTTATTATGGTTTGGGGGCGGGGCCTCATTAACAATGTAAAAGCCCATAGAAATCACAGAATCTCTGATTAAGAAAGTGTTTAATGTTTTAGCAGTTGACGCTGACACGTGGGGCGTTTCGTCGATATACATTTGCTGTTGTGTGCGATAGCATGGGTCTAGTTTGCTGGCCTGGCGTCTGTATGCACTCTCCGAGTGCTTTCTAGTTCCAAATGGGATCAGCCCAAAAGAGGGGAATGAAAGAAATGACCCTTAAAATCTACAATCACTAAAAAATTTTATCATTACGAACTATAGTGAATTTACATTAATAATTTTCATTTAAATGTATTTGCAAATTCCAATTTGTTTTATCATTAATATTGGTGGTTTGTTTGCTTACTGATGGGCCCATACTGTGATCACAGTCGTTTCATGGCTGGTGCCCATTAAGTGTTCATTGGAGGTAAATACGTGATGGATCATGATTTCAGCTGCTGTCAAGAAGACTGAGGGCAGTTATCACAAACAGTCTATCAAAGGCTTTTATTGCACCACACCCAGGCCAAGTGCTCCAGCTGAGTGCACTGTGGGGCCCCCTCTCGTGCTTATTTACTACTCACTACTAATTGTGGTTGGCTTCAATAGCATCTCTTTAGGACTTATAAATTAATCCTTTAACATACTACATGTTCAATATTCCTTTGTCTGCCTCTTACCTGTGGAGATTGATATTCTCATGTATTCATATTTAGGTATTCCCTTTTAAAAGCATTACTTGGATATGAAAATCATCCTTTAGCACTGTGTAATTCTGGGGAGTAGGCCTGGAGAAAGTAATAACTGGAGCTAATAAATAAAACAGGTCTAGAAAACTTTAAATTGCACAGTATATTAAAGGTCCTATATTATGCTTTTTTGCACATTTCACAGTCTATCTAGGTTACCATTTTATGTTTTGCAACTCTAAACATACAATATTTATCAAATACAAGCTGTTTTGAGGAGCTCTCAAAATGACTTCAGATGAAACAGTTTGTTTAGGGGCGTGTCTCTCTAAGGCAGGTACTCCCGTGTTGGCCCCGCCCATGTCATGACATCAAGCTAATGCTATCCATGCAGCTCTAAACAAAAGAGCACATGGCACTGCACCATGGATGTATTAAAAATCAGGATAAGGCATTGCCCCTCCGCCGTGATGCCAGTATGGTGGTGGCCACTCGGTGGTACTGCAGCCAGAAATGCGCTCTGGGCCCAAAAAGGATTTTTGCCATTGACCGCAATGCAAAAACAAACGCCTGTAGCTCGGCTGACAGACCACCTACAACTTCCAAAATGGTCGGATTTAGTAGTGGTTATTCTCTATTTTCACATCATTTACCTTTTTTTCTGTTAGAAATCCCGAAATCGACCAAAAAATTACTTTTAGTTTAGGTCACGTGACCGCTCTATCCCGCCTTTGCGCGTGTTGGTCAGAGCCGACCACGCAGTCCAGCTGGCCGTAGTGCGCATGCTCTGGTCCTCGTGTCGGACACAACTGCGCATGTTGGTTCTTTGGAATGCGGAAATGGCAGCGCCCATGAGACGGCCCATACTGGCATCATACACCACTGAGCAAAGCGTATTGAAATCAATGGCGGCCATCTTGCCAATTCATTTTCCTGATTTTATTAATACATCCATGGGTAAAGCTTTACATTACGGCACGGTAATAATATGATAATAGCATGGTAATATTATGGTTATAAATAGTTAATAACATGGTAATTGTGTGTAATTACTGTCAAATTACCCATGTATTTCTTTGATAATTAACTGAAATCAGGGCTGATTCACATCTGACTGTTCCTACTCTATTTTGCGGAAACATGAACCTCCTCAAGTACCAGGATATACAAAGGAACATGTTTTATTGTATACTCAAAACAACAACAGTATGCACCTCAGTGGGGATTCGAACCAGCAACCTTCTGATTGGAGGGCA
>JAVQKG010222973.1:0-10532 GCA_036025885.1 Hypseleotris bucephala
TTTTTATTTTCATGACAAAATATGTTTAAAAACCGAGTTGCATACAATGGCTTTAATTATTAATAATAAAATAAAATTATACATATGTTTTCTTTTATCTACTTTTTCATAATTTGATACAATACCAGCAGAAGAAAAAATCTGCTTACACCCTGGATAGTAGAAGTACGTGTTAGAAGAATGTCCGGCCCACAGGTCATATTCTTCAGACAAATATGGCCCCCGGAAAAATATAGTTGAATAGCCCTGCTCTAAAGCTCAACTTTGCAAAGTGGTGTTGAATGGGCATTTAAAGAATAAATGACTCAAATGATATTCTGAATTAAACTAATTATAATAAGTCTATAAATTCCTTTGTTGTTGTAAACAAAATATTGATATATATAGTTCCCACATAGTGTCAAAAAATGTCTACTGATGAAGCTGTGTTTGGCAGACATTTTGTGATGAATAGAGGAACATTTTGTGCCACTTTGAAGAATAAACAACTCAAATCCAAATAAATATTGTGAATTCAGACATTTTAAGTATTCTTGATATCCCCTTTTTTGCAGTGTGCCTTTGCCCGCGCAAATTTATCACCGCTTTATCATGCACAAATTTCCCTCATAACCTCGAGCCTGGACTGATTTGTTTGCTGTTTATCCCTGAAGTACCCTGAATGTCTGGAAGAGGTGCTGAGGCGAAAGAAAAGTGTTGGAAGAGGCTTAGGAAATAGCAGTGTTTTACATAAAGTGGAGTATGATAGCCCGAGATTGGACATGCATCATTTGATTTGGTGTAAACTAAGATCAGCAAACTGTACAGCGCACAGAATGGATAGGATCAAGTCACCTTTGAAAATAAATATCTTCTTCAGCCAAATATTAGGCTGTAGAAGAATGTTGAAGAATATAGTAGACAATGGTTGGATTTTAATGTATTTTTAATGGTTAACACCGTGTCAACCATTGAAATATACAGTATATGGTTTGGTCAACATCAGCTATCTCTAAGTGCTTCTAGTTTAAAATGGAAAAATATGTCAAGAATACTGAAATTGTATGCATTTTTTAAATAGGAAAATCATTTGATAAAATCTCTTAAATTTAATTTTCTCACGAAATTTGATGGATTAAACTGGCACACTGGTAAGAAGTTTATTCACTTGTTTTTCTCCATGAATTAACACAATATTATATAAGATTTGGCGTTTTGAAGGTTCAAAATCCCGCTTGAAACTGTGTATTCCTTCGCTGTGTCTGTGGGCAAGACACTTAATCGGCATTGCCTATGTATGAATGTATTTGTGAGAGAGGTATTGGGTGGCGGTCTCATACGTTTTCAAAATTATGCCTACTAATTGTACCACATTTTCATATACAAAAAACAACCACTTGTTAGATGAGATGGGACTTCCTCTTTTTGTCTCATGTTTGAAGCAGCTGGATGACTTTAGCTGAAGAGTCTGTAGCTGGCGGTGTTTTAGAGAACACAGAGCTCGTATAGCCAAGCTGTGGATTGGTGTTACCGCGGTGCTGGGTGAAGGTCAACCTAATTACAAGTCAGAACAGGAAAAAACACTACTTTAAACTGTGAAGCTTCCAGTATCATTTTAGAGCTAAATACTGCAATTAGAAGCAAAAGAGGAGCAGAATACATTTGCACCTGCATTCAAAATGTGACAATTATGGAAAGTTGATCTACAGTGAAAGTAGTTTTGTTTATAGAGGCTATAATGTGAAATGCAGGAATACATATGATTTCCCAATCATGTCAAAGATGATAAATTCATCATGATATATGGTGGTACAAATGGTTCTCACTGTACAAAGACATGCATGTGAGAATTTGGTAAATACTTGTCTGACTGTCAGTGTAGGTATCTCTTTGTGTCAGCCCTGCTACAAATTGACATTGTCCATGTATCCCGATCAAGGATTGAAGAGGAGATATTGAATAGCTGTGGCTACTTAAGTAGTTTACCACCACCAATAAATCAATTATGCAATTGTAAAGCATCTTTGAGTGGCCAGAAAAGCGTGATATAAAATTGTTGCATTAGTAAGAGTCTGCCCATTAACAGCTTTGGCTACAGAGGTACGTGACAGTACCTCCTTCCACAGTATAGATGCACAATGACAACAATTCACCAACAAATCACACTAAAGAAGACAGAAATATCACAATAAAATAAGCCCCAAAAAACAACTCCATTGTCCAAAGTCACTTGTAATAAGCAGACTTAGCAACTGTGGACTCACATGTTACAAGCTGCCAAGAAAAGCATAGAGATGTGATACTTTATGAGTAAAAATCTAAATCTTGCTATACCTCTAAGCTTTTGACACAATCCTTCCTCTGGTCACCGTCAGCCCTATTTCACTCAAAGCCTTTAGTATCTCGTGCGGCTTCTCTCCTGCAACTTCCCTGTATCCTGTTGTTATTAATGAGGCTGGTGTGGTGTCTGTGGGATTACAGTGTCCATAGAAATGAGCTCCTTTGAGGCGTACGGACCGTAGTGTTTCTGAATCAATGCCAGGTGTGATCCCTCTATCCAAACATACACACCTTTTTCAGCAGCCAGCCAGTGACCACTTGCACCAATCGATACCAGTGTGGGGCTTGGCATTTCGGGCCACCACTATCCTCCATTCTCTTCTGTGTTGTTATGAAAGGCTTATTAGAGCAGCTTCAAACAGACATATTGATCATGAATGTGGTACTTCAGCAGATCTGAGATTGCCTTTTCTACTTCACACCACTACACTTATGAGATATGTGCTAGTGGTTTTTCAAGGGAGGATCTTGCCAATTCGGTGTATTAAATATGGTGTTGGAGAGGAAATGTTGGGGTCGTTGGGAACGTTCAACAACTATGGCCCTTAGTAGGGGTACACAGTCAGTGGACTGAACAATTCATGCTACTTTTTGGAGGAAGGTATGGGAAATTTGAAATTGAAATGATGTAAGCTGAGGGGGTAGTGTATGTCTATGGGAGTAGTTTTGATTTGCTTTGGGCATGCTTCAGGACGGCAACATAATAGGGTGCTTGTGATCGACTGTGTGCAACAAACTCTACTTAATGAGGGTGAATGGACCACACTGTCTAAATGCCCAATTCTGTGTGTGTGTGTGTGTGTGTGTAGTAAAAAACCCTCCATTTTGGACAAAAGCAAAAAGCAGGATGGTGCGACGCTAAATGAGGTCCCCAGAGTTGCAGAGTGCTACGGTTTTATCCCTCCCTGTAAGTACGAGGCATGTAAACATAAAAGCCATAAAGCCCTTGTTACGTCATAGTTAATTGCATTTTAAAAACTGCACAATCACATGAGGCAGTTGATAATTGCGCCATTAAAGCAAAGAGAAGATGTTAATGAACAATAATGTGGCCTATCGTAAATATATTTGTCTAGAGAGGATCACTTCTGCTTCTGTGTGATTTAGGAGCCCATTATTAAAATCAAAGGCAGTATTATAGATTGAAGAGTGAAGTGCTGCTGCTGCCAGGAGCGGCTCGTGTGTGTCGGAAAAACTCTTCATGTTTTGTATTCGGTTTCCATGGTGGCGCAGAGTCTGATCTCTACGGCAACAAGGTTAAAACGCTCAGCAGTGAGTCCGTCATTCGTCGACATGAAGACGGAGAAACAGACAGTGGTTTTGAATGGTTTGAGGATCAATATTTATGCATTTACAGCAATAAGCAACTCAGTCTTTGGTCACGCAATTCACCCTTTTGACTTGAATTGCTTTAACCAATT
Source organism: Hypseleotris bucephala (assembly GCA_036025885.1). Classification (NCBI taxonomy): domain Eukaryota; kingdom Metazoa; phylum Chordata; class Actinopteri; order Gobiiformes; family Eleotridae; genus Hypseleotris; species Hypseleotris bucephala. Next base: position 3,741 of record JAVQKG010222973.1, read on the forward strand.
TTAGATTAGGTACTCATTGTTGACAGTGGGGGAGTCTCAAAGTAGTTAATTGTCACTAGCGTTCCCAGTAGCCTACTCAATTGTGAAATAATGGCCTTTTTAGTTTAGGCCAAAAGGGTTGGAAATAAAATGAATGAGTACATGAATAGTGCCCAGTTTAGTCTTGCTTTAGTCCAATTTTAGATGGTTGGTTTTCCTAGTTAAGAGTGTAGATGTTGTTAGTTCTGGTTTAGACCTTGTTTTTGACCTTGTTCAGACATCACATCAGTTTTAGTCCATGTTTGGTTTAGGCCTGATTTAGTCATTCATTGACTCTACCTCTTGGCTCTTTAGCTATTTTGACTTAAAGCCCATACCAAGAAATAATAATATTTAAAACTTTATTGAAAATAGTTAGATAGGGTTAGATTGGTTGCATTTATCTAATTGTTGTAATGTGACAAAATTTCTTGGAAAATGAGGCGCATTACTCTAAATTATACACTGACAGTGCCACTATCAAATCTACGCAATAATGCCAAAATTCCCATTTCTTCCCAAATTTGACGTTTGCTATTTTACCAAAACCAATTCTATTTTTTGGGACACATTCTCTGTCTTCATTAAATCTAGCTGCCAGATGGAAACAGCTTGAGTTCCGCGGAATACTGTTCGAAAATGCATTGACACAAAAAAGTCTCTACTCCAAAATAAGCAGTGGCTGTCTTTGGGATAAACTTTTCAAAACTCAAATTAAAGCAAGCCACTTCATATTGGTCCTGGATTCACCCATTTGTAATCATGATAGAAATTACCTCTGCTCCAGTCTGTTGTGTCCTTTCAGACCTCTGCTCATCATTGTCAAGGGCGGCTGTAGCATTGCCTGTGTTATGTATGTATGTGCTTTCTGTGTGCCTCTAAATCACTGCTTTCAGCTGCTTATGAGACAGTCCATTTTGTGGGAAACGAGCTCCTCTATAGCACTCTCGCTGGGCCTTGATTTGAGCGAATGGATTCTCACAACACGGCCGTCAGATGAATAACAATTGGCAAAACACAACGCGAAGGGTTGTTACTGGCTTTTGTGTGTGCAGGGTGCAGAAGAAATGGAGACTGACTGATTCAAAGTCTACGGAGGAATACATTGTTCAAAACACACATGCTTCTTTCACACAATTATCGTCTTTATGCACTGACCACTTAATTAGGTAGACTTATTTACCTCCTTGTGAGTTGAAATGACAAATCATATTGCATTGTTGAAACATCAGGCAGTGCAGAAAGGGCAGTTGAACTATGGGATCCCAAAAGGTGGAGGGGGCCACTTAAAGTCCAGGATTAAACCAGGTCTAATCATGACTTATGCTGGGACTAAACAAGCTGTAAAAGTGGATCGAAACCAGGTCTTCTGCCACTAAATTTAGTCATGTACTTACATTATGTTCAAGACATTTTTTTTTCTTTTTTACCGTTACAGCTGCACTACCTGATTTTGTGATGTGTCTAAAAAAATTGAGTTTGAGTGAATTTTGAAATAAAGCATCAGCTCTCTACATTATTCCTGATACATTCTAGTTCTGGACAGTTCTGGATTTATTGACCAATCAGAGTGCTTCGGTCGTGTGATTGGTTAAACTGTTTCTCAGATTACTTCTATTATGCTGTACTAATAACTAAATAATTATCTTTGCCAAAATATAATGAAAAATAAATCAGGTAGTGCAGCTTTAACATCATTAACTCCTAATAGCCTTACTGTTGATTGTGCACTGCAGATGTCTGCCACTCTCGCACATGCAGCAAGTCCACTGATTGTTTTTCCAGCTCTGTAGATCTCCGCTAATTAAGACTGATGAATTAATTAGTACGCATGTAAACAATGGGTTTGTTTGAGCAAAGGTTGTCGAGAATTTAAAGACCTTCTGTCAACCTCATTTAAGCTGTAACTGGTTGGTGCACGGTCTTTACCTGGAATGTTAATGATGAATCTGGAGATGCTGATTATATGGAGGCTGGGTTTTTGCACAAATCACCATGGAAACGACACCATCTGGACAAAAAAGCAGTGCAATAAGGTATCTTAAAAATGTGTTCTTATTGTAAATGTGTGTCTTATTTTTTTACTTTCAAGGTTGCTTACAATACACATTATTTTTTGGCCAGTATCTGGAAAAAAGTTAGTTCATTACTCTCTGCAGGCTACAATGTGGTATCTTAAAAATGTGGACTTGTTATGGTGGACTTTGGAGTCTGGAGCTACAGCAAAATGTGGAGGTAACTTTCCAACATTGATTATTTTCATTTTTTGTCATATAAAGTCTTTTCTGGCTCTTTTTTGTTATTTTGAAAGTCACCTGTACGGAATCAGAATCAGAATCAGAAAGGTTTTATTGCCATATGAGTGAACAGGTTCACAACATTAGGAAATTGCTACGGTACTACGGTATTTGCCATTATAGTTACAAGGCAAATACAACGAAATTATGTAAACCAGGATTTTACTGGTTCTAAAGAAAGATTAAACCATGGTCTATAAGTCAAACAAGGTCTAACCCAGTCTAAATCAGGTCTAAACCAGAGCTAAACCTAGAAGTGATTATCTGTAATATATGCTTTGTGCCCTTAATGATAGAGCAGTGATTATGAATGATTTTAGGGTCAAGAAATTATGTCTTGATTTTTTAAATGGACCATTTAGTAAATGCATAAAATTTGAACAAAACACTAGCTGATGCTTGTTTTTAACCTGCGTCACAAATCAGAATCTAAACTAGGACTAAACCAGGACTAAACTATGCCTAAATCAAGTCTAAGCCAGAATCTACTCAATAATTAAATATGCAACAAACCAAATCTGCTTGAGCTAAATGCAAAGTGTCTATTTTGCATGATGTAGCTCAAAATTTTAAAGCTGAGAGTAGTCTTGTGCTGGTCCATTTTGTTATTGGGCAGCATGTCCTTTCAAGGCTACCGTAGCTGCTCCCAGAATGTATAAGGCAGAGTGTACATTTCTAGCTAACCACTAACCACATTCCATTTTCTTTTCATTCATTTCTTTTTCAATTTCAACTTAATGTCTAAAATCAAGACTTGTCCTTATAACCGCATTTTTGTCACTTCCTTGCCTTTTCAAAGACCCTTCCTTTTTTTTTTTTTCCAGTAGTCGCCTGAATCCTCGGGGCGGGCCAAAATCAAGTCAAACAAACTTACTGCATCATTCATCACCATTATTAAGCTCTAATTGAATCTTTGTGGGAATCCCCTCGGAAGACACTGCAGACGCGGGCAATATTAAAAACGGCTCAATCCGAGAGGTAATTAAAGACTATTACAACATAAATCATCAAGTCCACGTGTCACTGTGCGTTTTTCACCATTGCTAAACCCAGAAGGAAAGACATGTCCTCCCGTAGTACATAGAGAAACCCATGTGTTATTTCAAGATGGGGGCAGAGGGAATGTGATCAAAGGTACCATTAACGATATCAAATTTTTCAAACCTGTCAATGTTGATTCATAATAAAATGTAATGAAAACTGTAGGGGGGTAATCAAGGTCAGTGGTTCAAGTCTAATCAGGTTAGAATGTCAGTGTGTCCTTGGGCAAGACACGTTACCCACCTAAACTGAAACCTCAACTGTCCAATAATAAAAAAAAAATCACATATTTGTGCACTTTTTGCAATTCATGGAACAACTGAAATAATAATCAACAGATTAACAGATGATCAGCAGAATAATCATTAGGTGCAGTCCTATTTGAAAGTAAAGTGTATAATAACAGTGAATCTAAAAATCTATTTGTTATTGTGTAAAACAAATATCAGTTTCTTCAGCTCCCAATATACTATTTATATTTTACAGTTGTATGGATGTGACAGTTTGTTGTAAACAAGTATACTGTGTCTGAGTTTAAGACCAGGTTAAAAGCTTTACTTATGGGTGAACTGTCAAAATATGAAATCATCTCATTAAAAGATTTAGACATTTAGAAAATGAGTCTTGCTTTGACTCCCACATAAGTTTGTTTATAGAAAGCAAATGAGTGGAGAGAAATTATCTCTGTGCAGTGAGAATTGCCATTAGCGGGGCATTAGAACACCTGTCTGCTCTCAGGACTAATTTATTCTTCTAGAATGGAAAAAGCTGATATTTACACATGTCAAATATTCAGCTCTACCTTTGTTATACAAGTTGTATTTTTAGTCTACATAGGTTGAGAATAATCTTATCGGAGTTGTAATTTGCAGCTTTTCTTCATGTTTATGTACATGTACATGTCTGCACTTTTATGCTAATCTACATGACTATTTTATTTCATAAAGGATCACATGTATTTACATTGACACATGGACATTATGGCTACAAAGTGAAGACCATGTTATTTCCCAGTGTTTGCCCAGGCAACTAGTAGTCACACTGCCTCATTTACAGTTTAAAAATAAATACAAAATGGTCTAAAAGTACAATTGAAAAGGCTGTAATAAAAAAAATGTAGCCCTGTAGGCAGATTTAAAGACATAATTTTGCCATTGGGGTCTTCTCACCCAGAAACACTGAGAAAGCCAAAGTTACACAGTGTAGCTTTAAAGAACATGTTTGGTGAAAACTGCAGTATCTTATGGTCGCTCTGGGACAATACAGACAAAAAGGTACCATCTCACCAAAGCATCCACTCTCTCAAACTCTCCAATAGGGACCCTTTAAAGCAATAAAACAGAGCTTAACTTGCTGCCACTCCACTTTCAAATCATTTCTCCTTAAGTTTACATTGTTCTGTTGCTATTTTTAAATCATTATAGCCAGTTTTGGTGCTTGTCAACCTTTTTTTCCTATTTCCTTGGGCGCTATTAAAGTACATTGACACTATCATTGCTAATAACTTGTCATTAAACTTAGCAAAAAATGAGCTACATTGAATCCCTACCACCAGCCCCTGAGGAAATGTTGGCCCATTTTATCATACCATTTCCGATCTTTTATTGAATATAAGCTTTCAAATTCCTTACAAATACATTTCCTTTAGACTTTCTCTGCTTTAGAATAGCCGTAATGATGTAAATGACACTCTCTTTGCTGTGTATCAATTCTGCGTTTTAAGGAACAGGGTTTAAAGTATAGACGCGGATCCAGCAGTGACAGCGGCGGCCATTTTGTTTACGCTCCAAGTGGCTGCAGCTCCCAGAGGACAGTGCGGTGGAATACTTGGTTAAGCTGTTTATTGATCATGAAGAGAAGGTATTCCCAGTCTGGAGCCCACAAGCCTTTTTAGAGGAAGACCTGTGCTCATACAGTCAGCACCGATACACATCACAGATTCACCCACGCAGTCAAAGAAAGAGCAGTCTACTACTACTTTGCTTTATTTCTGTCGGTAGAATGGACGTAGCTGTTTACTAATACATTGAATAGTAGGCTTAACATTTTGGCACAGCACAAAAGTCGTTTCCAAGGAGTGCATTGATTTGTTAATTTACTTATTATGAATGATAATTTTTTGGGCACTGTGCCACAGCGGTTAGTACTCTTGCCTCCCAGCAAGGAGATTGTGGGTTCTATCCTGCCAACTATAATCTCTCTAGGTGGAGTCTGCATGTCCTCCCTGTGTTACTGTTGGTTCTCCGTGGATACTTTGGCCTCCTCCTGTCCAAAGTCACTAGTGAATGAATGTGAGAGAGAAGGGTTTTCTGTCTGTCACCTAAAGCCCATAGTTACTGGGATAGGCTCCAGGCAACCATGGCCTCAAATGAGAAAAAGTGGTAGAAGATGAGTGAATGAATGATTTTGAAACACTGACTTTTACTGTATTTTTTAACAAATTCTACACTATCTTTCTGGAATATGGTATAAAGTGGATTTTGTAGTAAGTAAATAAAGTAAAGCCAACTTGTCCGATGTGAAATCAACTGCACATTTCAGTCAAACTCCCATATTTATACTTATCCTTTGACTCCATTCACTGTGTAAAGTAAAGACACTCAGTAACTAACCCAACAAAATGTCTCTGGAGTTCAAAAATACTGAAACAAAATCAATACAATTCAGTTCAGCCCCCACAATTCTCAATTTTGTATCTTTCACTCACTGACAGCCACACCAAAGTCAATAAATAGGTCAAATACTTAAAAAAAATACTTTAAATCAGGTATAGTTTTTGACCAAATCTGTTACAGCGTTACTTCTAATACCTCTATTGTTTAAACAGAGTAAATGGATCCACCAAAATGATAGTAAATCAGGACTAAACCGAGTTTTGAACTAGCTAATCCAGTTCTGAACCAGAATTTAGCAACAAATCTAGACTACAAACAGAAACTAAAAGCACCTGGCCTCTACAGAAACATCAAATAAGGACTACCACATCACTTGTAACTCGACTATTTGTCAAAATGGTAACCCATAAACTCTGATTTGATGTTGCTGAAGAGGCCAGGGGAGGAGCTAATGTATAATAACAATTGTGACAGATTACCTACTTTCCATCATAGAACAGGGTCAGATATAGGTTTGAGCATTTTTTTTGGCAGATATTGCGATTAAATATTGTTTTTAAAACCAAGACTCAGTTCACAGAGCATATTTTAAACTTGCCTGGGAGAAATAACACTTGAAAGAAGACTAAATATTAACCGTTAAACTTCCACAAGAATCACATGCCCCATGCCATAACTCATTTGTAGAGGTTAAACTTAAGGTAGGCAGGTTTTTGACCATAGTTTTGTGCAGATAAATTATATTGCCTATAAAATTGCAGCCTTTGTGATTTGCTAATTGCAGCCATCAAAATTGCGATTTCAATTTGATTTAATCTTTC